>CAJHQQ010000245.1:0-264709 GCA_905132885.1 Moricandia moricandioides
AAATGACTCTTCGGTTCTTGGTCTTAGTCGATATGACTCTTTGTCTACCATCCAGGTTCGTCCGCACCCACCCTGGTCAACAGATGTCCCTTCGCCTACTTTTGTCCAGGTTCATCGAACCTTTCTGTGATGATGCGGGTCCTTTGCGGTCAGGAGTAGGACACACTGTGGGTTGTCCTTGTGGGTGATCGATGAGCTTTCATGAACGGAACTCCACTTTAGTCGACCCAAATCTTCAGAGAGCTCAAGTATCCTTGCCTTAGAGAGATTAGAATCATCGATCATCAAGGAATCATCAATCTGGTCAGAAAAGTAATGTTCATGACCATCGGGGCAAGTGGTACGAACCAAACGGGCCAGAAGTGAAGTGCTGTGACCTAAGTCAAGTTCCTCTCGGTGATCTTGAGTTTTGGCTCTACTGTTGGTTTTAGATTATCGAATGGGTCGGGAAAGGATGGCTGAAGGTCGATCAATCCGGTCATTAGGTCGTGGTTCCATCCTTTGGTCATTTTTGGGGGAACGCGGGTCGATTCTGTACACGTGATAAAGGATTTTAACTCTATCCTAATCAAAGTAGTATAGATGAGTGTCAATCCAATTCTAAGTGATTTCAAGCAATGAGAATACAAATCTAGTGCTTAATCTAAGTGCAATCAGTTTTGTTGATGAGAATAGAAGTAACAAGAACAAGCAAGTGCAATAACTAAAGCTTTTTAATTAACTAGAGAACAAGGACTCATGGGTATAGGCATTTGACTTCAAGTGATTAAGTTCCAATGTAGGGTGGTAAGTAATTGAATATGGGCTTCCTTAAGTCTAGATCACAATAATAGACAAGTTCTTTATCAAGATACAAGTCCCTATGTCATTATGCATTAAGCATCAAATGTCTTTGGCTTAACACACTCTAACATGCATTTTAAATCTAGTCTAATAACTATCTAGCAATCCTAACATCAATGTCTTTGGTTGATCAAGCTAGAGCAAAGATGAGTTGACTCAGACATTTCATCAAACACCTTTCGGGCATAAAATGTCTAGAGATCTAGATTAGAGAGATCAAGACTAATCTAGCATTAAACACACTCAACAAGCAAGGAAAGAACATTAACCTAACATTAACACCCTATATCTTCACTTAATCACTCTAATCACCCTAACCATAAGTCCAAAAGGGAGTCTACTCACTAATCATCATAATCAAGCTTAACCCATGATAGATTCAAGAGTAATATGATAAGATTGTTAAATAAACTCAAACAACTTTAGAAACAAAGATTAAACTATAAAGATTCAAACTTTCCCCAAAATGGTCTTGAGTTTAGATGGAAAACAAGATAAGATCCTCAAATTAGGTCTTATGAGTATTTATATGAAGCTAAAACTCGAGCTGGTTCAATCACAATACCCAGATTAAACCAGAATAAACCAAACATAAAAATAAAAAGCGACGGCCGGACCCACGATCAGCCGCGGCGACAGCCCGCGGCTCTCCTTCCTTGGCCGCGACTCTTCTGCCGCGGTGGGGCCGCGGCGACACCCTGGTCGTTTGGTCGAGCATTGACCGCGGACGACACTCCCGGCCCGCGGCATCAGCCCGCGGCTCTCCTTCCTTGGCTGCGACCTCCTCAGCCGCGGTGGGGCCCGCGGCAAATCCCTGTCCATTTGGTCGAGTAATGCCCGCGACCTTCGTGACCCGCGGCCATCAGCCGCGGTGATACTCTCTTGGCCGCGGCCTCTCTCTGCCGCGGTGAATACCGCGGTGGAACCTGTCCGATTCGTCATCCATTTGCCGGGCCTGCGTATGCCGGCGGCGTAGCCCGCGGCAGTCCCTGCCTATTTTCTTCACTCCTTTGAATGCTTCATGACCCATTTGGCTCCAAAATTTCCCTTGTACTTCTCCAAACCTGAAAATATGAAAATGCAATGCAATGCAACCTATATGAACCTAAACACTAACTCAAATGACATTTTTACACAAAATGTAAGATTAAAAACATGAATTATGCAAGATATCAACTCCCCAACTTGTCCTTTACTTGTCCACAAGTGAACCTTTCGAGTGCAAGGGAGAAAAAAGAGTGAAAGATTGGGAGATTAAACCGAAAGATACTCTTCAAACCATCAATGTGACATCCTTACAAAACTTACAAGTAGCAAGAACAGTCTCCAAAGACTCTAACTTCTCTAGGCCTATCTCAACTCCTAATTCTTTACACTTACCACCAAGACTCCACAAGCAATAATCAACCAACCTCACATTCATTGGTACAAACATAATGGTGAACTCTTGCAAATGGGGACTTGATCTCGGTCATTTGGTTTGGTGAGTGAGAATGGTCTAATGTGAATGAAGAGAAGGTTTCTAAATGCATCATTTCAAAGTGACTCACTCAAGAACAAGAACTTGATCAATATGCAAAATTTATCTAAGACCAGGAGCAATTCACGCATACATAGATCGGTTCTCATCAAACTACCCTTGTCCTAAGTGAATCCATGCTCTAACCCTTCTTTTCCACCCAAATGCCCATATGAAACACCCATCTGACAACCACTCAATGAACATTCTCCTTTTCACTTCTTTAGCTCAACCAACTAGGGACTATCTAACCTTCACCACTCTTATTGTAGCTCTTTCTTTTCCCCATTCTTTTTCTTTTCTTTTTCTTTTCTTTTTTTCTTTTCTTTTTCTTTTCTTTTTCTTTTATTTGGGGGTATCAAATTAAACAAACTTAGAGCTTTTTCTTTTCGTATTTCTGGTCCTAGAGGTTTCTCTTTTCATAACACTCTTTTTGTTCTCCCCTTTTCCAAATACAAGATCTTAGATCACAAGCACATACACCACAACTACCATCCTAATCGCTAGCCCAATGAGGTCCTAATGCTAGCAAAAGATGAGAACAAACCTATGTCGCTCCCATACTCTCAAGATTTTGCACATGTCAAGCTATCAATAAGAGACCTTCACACAAACAAATCAATGGTGGTTCCAAAGATGGTAAGGGTTCATGGGTGTGGGGTGCCATTTGGGTTATAACAGGATAATGAATGGAATAAGGTAACCCAAATGTGTATAAAATCCATGACCAAGTATGCAAATGCCCATGTGCAAGAGAATTAAGACTCATTAAACTCTAATTCATTTGGGGTTGGTTTCAAGAGTAAGCGAGTTTCGTCAATCCAGCAAGTTTCAAGAGGAGTTTTCAAAGGCTCGAACTGTGCAAGTCTATTAAGAAAATGCTCAAGCTACTTACCAATATTGAGAAGGGTGTCACATTGAGTTTTTTGTATGAGTTCTTCCTAAGCTATCTCCCAATCCATGAATGCTATCCTAACATGCAATGCAGATGCAAATGCTTTGTATGCAATATGTCTATACAATGCAACACTCAAAAACCAAAACAAAAGGGATATTAGCAACTTGGTGCTCCCCCAACTTGAACCACACAGTGTCTGGGTGGTCAAGTAGCAGGAAAGACGAAATAAGAGAGAAAAAAAAATTGCTAAGAAGAATTATACAAAAGGAAATCTCTCTCACATTGAAATAGCTGAATTATAGCGGTAAAATGTAACAAGGTTCGTTGTCACAATTGGTTGAATTGAAAATCAATTCACAAGATCTGTGTATTAGACCTAATGACAAATCCAAAATGAACCAAAAACAATGTTTCGGCATGTTAGAGTACATGCCAACTAGGCGGAGGAGGAGGAAAGGAGAGATTTTCCTTTTGTATATATTTCTTTCTTTAGCATTTTTTTTCTTCTCTTATTTTCGGTCTTTCCTCTACTTGGACACCCAGACACTGTGTGGTTCAAGTTGGGGGGAGCACCAAGTTGCTAATATCCCTTTTGTTTTTGGTTTTTGAGTGTAGCATTGTATAGACATATTGCATAAAAAAAAAAAAACAAAGCATTTGCATCTGCATTGCATTGTTAGGATAGCATTCATGGATTGGGAGATAGCTTAGGAAGAATTCATACAAAAAACTCAATGTGACACCCTTCTCAATATTGGTAAGTAGCTTGAGCATTTTCTTAATAGACTTGCACAGTTCGAGCCTTGAAAACTCCTCTTGAAACTTGCTGGATTGACGAAACTCGCTTACTCTTGAAACCAACCCCAAATGAATTAGAGTTTAATGAGTCTTAATTCTCTTGCACATGGGCATTTGCATACTTGGTCATGGATTTTATACACATTTGGGTTACCTTATTCCATTCATTATCCTGTTGATAACCCAAATGGCACCCCACACCCATGAACCCTTACCATTCTTTGGAACCACCATTGATTTGTTTGTGTGAGGTCTCTTATTGATAGCTTGACATGTGCAAAATCTTGAGAGTATTGGGAGCGACATAGGTTTGTTCTCATCTTTTGCTAGCATTAGGACCTCATTGGGCTAGCGATTAGGATGGTAGTTGTGGTGTATGTGCTTGTGATCTAAGATCTTGTATTTGGGAAAAGGGGAGAACAAAAAGAGTGTTATGAAAAGAGAAACCTCTAGGGACCAGAAATACGAAAAGAAAAGCTCTAAGTTTGTTTAATTTGATACCCCCAAATAAAAGAAAAAGAAAAGAAAAAGAAAAGAAAAAAAGAAAAGAAAAAGAAAAGAAAAAGAATGGGGAAAGAAAGAGCTACAATAAGAGTGGTGAAGGTTAGATAGTCCCTAGTTGGTTGAGCTAAAGAAGTGAAAAGGAGAGTGTTCATTGAGTGGTTGTCAGATGGGTGTTTCATATGGGCATTTGGGTGGAAAAGAAGGGTAGAGCATGGATTCACTTAGGACAAGGGTAGTTTGATGAGAACCGATCTATGTATGCGTGAATTGCTCCTGGTCTTAGATAAATTTTGCATATTGATCAAGTTCTTGTTCTTGAGTGAGTCACTTTGAAATGATGCATTTAGAACCTTCTCTTCATTCACATTAGACCATTCTCACTCACCAAACCAAATGACCGAGATCAAGTCCCCATTTGCAAGAGTTCACCATTATGTTTGTACCAATGAATGTGAGGGTTGGTTGATTGATTTGCTTGTGGAGTCTTGGTGGTAAGTGTAAAGAATTAGGAGTTGAGATAGGCCTAGAGAAGTTAGAGTCTTTGGGAGACTGTTCTTGCTACTTGGTAATGTTTTGTAAGGATGTCACATTGATGGTTTTGAAGAGTATCTTTCGGTTTAATCTCCCAATCTTTCACTCTTTTTCTCCCTTGCACTCGAAAGTTCACTTGTGGACAAGTAAAGGACAAGTTGGGGGGAGTTGATATCTTGCATAATTCATGTTTTTAATCTTACATTTTGTGTATAAAATGGTCATTTGAGTTAGTGTTTAGGTTCATATAGGTTGCATTGCATTGCATTTTCATATTTTCAGGTTTGGAGAAGTACAAGGGAAATTTTGGAGCCAAATGGGTCATGAAGCATTCAAAGGAGTGAAGAATAGGCAGGGACTGGCCGCGGGCTACGCCGCGGCATACGCAGGCCGCGGCAAATGGATGACGAATCGGACAGGGTTCCACCGCGGGTATCACCGCGGCAGAGAGAGGCCGCGGCCAAGAGAGTATCACCGCGGGCTGATGGCCGCGGGTCACGAAGGTCGCGGGCATTACTCGACCAAATGGACAGGGATTTGCCGCGGGCCCCACCGCGGGCTGAGGAGGTCGCAGCCAAGGAAGGAGAGCCGCGGGCTGATGGCCGAGGGCCGGGAGTGGTCGCGGTCCGGGAGTGGTCGTGGTCAATGCTCGACCAAACGACCAGGGTGTCGCCGCGGGCCCCACCGCGGGCAGAAGGGGTCGCGGCCAAGGAAGGAGAGCCGCGGGCATGTCGCCGTGGCTGATCATGGGTCGCGGCCGTCGCTTTTTATTTTTATGTTTTGGTTTATTCTGGTTTAATCTGGGTATTGTGATTGAACCAGCTCGAGTTTTAGCTTCATATAAATACTCATAAGACCTAATTTGAGGATCTTATCTTGTTTTCCATCTAAACTCAAGACCATTTTGGGGAAAGTTTGAATCTTTATTAGTTTAATCTTTGTTTCTAAAGTTGTTTGAGTTTATTTAACAATCTTATCATGATTACTCTTGAATCTATCATGGGTTTAAGCTTGATTATGATGATTAGTGAGTAGACTCCCTTTTGGACTTATGGGTTAGGGTGATTAGAGTGATTAAGTGAAGATATAGGGTGTTTAATGTTAGGTTAATGTTCTTCCTTGCTTGTTGAATGTGTTTAATGCTAGATTAGTCTTGATCTCTCTAATCTAGATCTCTAGACATTTTATGCCCGAAAGGTGTTTGATGAAATGTCTGAGTCAACTCATCTTTGCTCTAGCTTGATCAACCAAAGACATTTGATGTTAGGATTGCTAGATAGTTATTAGACTAGATTTAAATGCATGTTAGAGTGTGTTAAGCCAAAGACATTTGATGCTTAATGCATAATGACATAGGGACTTGTATTTTGATAAAGAACTTGTCTATTATTGTAATCTAGACTTAAGGAAGCCCATTATTCAATTACTTACCACCCTACATTGGAACTTAATCACTTGAAGTCAAATGCCTATACCCATGAGTCCTTGTTCTCTAGTTAATTAAAAGCTTTAGTTATTGCACTTGCTTGTTCTTGTTACTTCTATTCTCATCAACAAAACTGATTGCACTTAGATTAAGCACTAGATTTGTATTCTCATTGCTTGAAATCACTTAGAATTGGATTGACACTCATCTATACTACTTTGATTAGGATAGAGTAAAATCCTTTATCACGTGTACAGAATCGACCCGCGTTCCCCCAAAAATGACCAAAGGATGGAACCACGACCTAATGACCGGATTGATCGACCTTCAGCCATCCTTTCCCGACCCATTCGATAATCTAAAACCAACAGTAGAGCCAAAACTCAAGATCACCGAGAGGAACTTGACTTAGGTCACAGCACTTCACTTCTGGCCCGTTTGGTTCGTACCACTTGCCCCGATGGTCATGAACATTACTTTTCTGACCAGATTGATGATTCCTTGATGATCGATGATTCTAATCTCTCTAAGGCAAGGATACTTGAGCTCTCTGAAGATTTGGGTCGACTAAAGTGGAGTTCCGTTCATGAAAGCTCATCGATCACCCACAAGGAGAACCCACAGTGTGTCCTACTCCTGACCGCAAAGGACCCGATCATCACAGAAAGGTTCGATGAACCTGGACAAAAGTAGGCGAAGGGACATCTGTTGACCAGGGTGGGTGCGGACGAACCTGGATGGTAGACAAAGAGTCATATCGACTAAGACCAAGAACCGAAGAGTCATTTTGACTAGTCTTAGTCTTTGTTGTAGTTTCCTAGGTGTAATTTTCCGCAAAGTTTCTTAATCTCTTCACATGCTTTCTACAATAAATATGTATCTCATTCCAGCAATAAGATCATTCGATTTTCTTCTTTCATTTTGAGTTTATCTTTCTTAGTTCTTTGTCTAGAACTTTTCGTTTCTTGGTGAGGTTATCGCCTAGCAAACAAACCATTTGATTGTTGGACTTGTGCGTCACATCAAGCAACATCGAATCTCTGGTAGTATCAAGAGTGATTCCGCCCCTCTTGTATCACCCATCGATCCATCATTTCTCCATTGCGAGATCATATCCGTTTCAGAACCGTTTGAGTGATCCTGTCCAATCCTAGAACGTATCACCTTCATTACAAATTCTAAGCGGGAAATATCGAACATCCAAGATTAGATTATATGTACAATTCACTTGACCCAGGAACACTGGATATAGCCCAATAATAATTTAATACAATGTTTGAATTTTGTTTATCGTATATAGATAGAATTTAATCCCTAATAATCTAAGGAAATCCTCTACATATAAAATCAAAGTGGCAAGCCGAAAAAAAAATTAAAAATCAAAGGGGCAAATCCGATAAAAGTGAACTCATTGCATGTCACTTACGGACGATCTGCTGCAGATTAAGTCACCAAGGCAGGAGTAATCGGAGCAGATAAATGACTTTGACGCGGAGCTAGAGAGAAGAGTTCGGAGGGACGTCACAGCGGTAGAAAAAAAAAATATTTTTGAAGGGAGAACCCTAGAGGAAGAGATAAGTGTGGCGGATGAAATTACCGACGCCATAGATTGAAATCTCTCTTCTCTACAAAAAAAGGAATATTTTGATGTTGAGTGTCACCAGATACAACAAAAGCTACAACGATATTGTCTTGAAGTTATTAGGCCATGTTCAATTCAATTTTAAAGGCCCAGTTCCCCAACTCGATTTTATGTCCATTGTTCCTTTACTACTTCGAGTCGAGCTTTTGAGATACCCAAATCGTCCTAAACCACTTCAACAAAGATGTTGGGGAAAATTTTGTAGCGATAAGTACACTAAGACATTCGTTCTATTATTTTAAAAGACCTATCATTCTAAGCTTCCTTGTAGTTTGTTACTTAGGTTTAGGTCTGCGCATTTCGGGTATCGGTTCGGTTCGAATATTTCAGATATCAGGTAGTTTTGGTAGAGGGCTAATAGATCCATTTACACTTTCCCCTATTTTTGGTTCGGTTAAGTTCAGATAATTTTGGGTTTGGTTCAGTTCGGATATTAAAACTAAGAACCAAGAAGTTCCCGAAAAACTCGGTTTTTATTTCGTTCCAGTTCGGTTTGTTTGGGAAGTTAGGTTCAAATATCGAATATTTTGGGTAAAATATTAAATAATTAAAATAATTCAGATAAAAACCTTAGATATTACAAACTACTTTGGATATCTAAGATAAAAATATCTTGATAAAATGGTGAAGCATACGCTTCCGCTTCTACAATGAACACCGCTGCAGCTGGAAGCAAAGAATCTGGTCACAAGCGTCTCCGTGAGTGAGAGTTTCAAAGCTGTCAACTATTAAACCGTCAACCCCACAAATTTTCATAATTTTCCTACTTCCTAAATCAATATTCTTTTTACGTTTTGGACTATGCAATGTTTTTACCTATTTCCATGTTTTGTTGTTTTCCCAGCCAATTACGGCTTAGTAACTCCTACGAGGAGAACACTTTCTGAGTTTTAATATACTTTCTGAGTTTTAATATTAACAAGTGAGGGTTGAGGTTATATTCCAATTGAAGTTAACAAAAACTGAACTTCATGTTTAGATAGTAAATCATAGACTATCTTAACATATAGAATCGACGTAACTCTTGCATTACCGTCTGCTATTTTCACAGGCATTATATTATTACAAAATTTTGAATACATAAAGTACGAAAAGTTTATTATAACTGGGAAAAAATAAATGATTTCATCAGTAATATTAGCTTATCTTTACAAATAATTTGCTGTCATCCAATAATATGCTTCTACTTTATCTACTAAAAACCCACGTCTTGTTTTACATATATAAAGACTGTATATATGATTATGAATCAGAAAGACTATACCAAGAAATCAGCCGAGTCCACCACCTAAAAATTTTGACAACTTCCTTTGTGGTGTGCTATATAATAGGGATATGAAAAATATATTAATAGGTTCAAAAACAGAAAACAACTTCAACAAAATTTAATTTAATTAACCAAAATCAACATCTCCATGCTTGCGCGGGGCTCCGCCCCTAGTAAATACAAGTACTATAGATATTTCAAATTCTCCAGGACCCATCATAAAAAAAAGATCCATTCACAACTGATATACAGTATAAACTCAATAAATTAATTTATAGAGTTTCTGCTGTACTCCTATAATCAAAATCTTATACTTATTTTTGTATATAAACTTTACCTGACAACTCCACGGATAATCAGATGATAAATTCAAACCAAGTTTGATTTCATACCCAAAACCTAAACATAAATATGCTTTCTTCACTCAGGTTTCTTGGTGGCTTCAGGATTTTTATCAGCAGTTTAGTCATTGGTTTTCTTCAACGAATGTTCTGTCGCTTCCTTCTCAGCTTGAAGAGGACTGCTTAAACTATTCCGAACTTCCTCACTGTTTTTGCCTTAGGCAGGTTGTTCAGTGCCTATAGTTAGAGTAAATATCTCATCTATAATAGGAATGTCCACAGCCAATACAATTCCAGCTCTAGCTAAATGCATAAAAAAATCAGAATGTGGTTATTATGATCCATGAATATGCATAAGCTCAAGACAAGAATAGATGACTTAATATAGAAAAGCAAAGGAACCTGATAGTGATCACCATGCCCAGCTTGAATGATATCCCCCAGCCCAACTTTAGTTTTACTGCATCTCGAGCATCTTACGTCAGTCATCTGCATCCAAACCCAAAACATAACATGGTCAAAGATATTCTCCAACTGAAATCCAAGAAACTGGATAAAACTTTGACCATCAGAGATGAAAAAACATGTATTCGTTCTGCTTCATCGGGCTCATTCTTTTCAGTTCCTCATCAGTTAGACCCTCCTGAATTCCATAGAAAAAAAAACTATTCTTCGAACATGTAAGAAATAAGCATTACTATCTGCACTTTATAGCCAAAGCAAGATTCAGATGAATCTGTTTACAAATATGTAATATAACAATTCCCTAACCTTTAATTAAATATGTGAGTCCAGCAGTGCAGTGTTCTACAGACCCAAAAAATTGGAATTGCTGTTCAAATCATCATAGCTAAGGCATTAAAAATTTAGCAAGTCATATCAGAATGACACATTAAATTCATAGATCAATTGTTATGAATATGGAGCACATATGAACTAACAATCATGAAATGGCATGAATGCAGATTCTAACCTTGAGATTGAATGCCAACGTCCTTATTCTTTGATTGTATTTAGAATAATCTGATGCAAGAGAAACATATAAAGCCAGCTCAAGGGCACCACCGGAGGAACAGCAGCATATGGCTCTCATCTTTGCAAGCAGTATTTTTTTTAAATGGGTTATGTGAAAGATGACTGTGTGACAAGGGAATCATAATCTTTTAGTGAATCAAACTTGTGTAAGATAGAATGATAGTCTGATGAAATAGGGAAGGATTCTTCTTCCTTCTTTCTAATATCAACAAGAGGTACGTTTACTTTCTGGGAAGATGTTTTAGTCTTCTCTAGAACCAAGAGGTGAATCTAGATCTTATAATGATTGGGGGAGCATAGTGAAATATAAAAACATAAAGACAATCATAATTTCATGAATTTCAAATAGAGTTTCTGTCAAGGTTCCTTTGCAAAACAATTTCTTTAAGAATTTTTTTTGTGCATGCACACCAAGGTGGTCAAGTTGATTCGCCCTTGTCTAGAACTTCCCCATTTTCAAGGTCAGGAAGATCATCCATTCGCGACATTGACTTTTCACCAAGAAGGTCAATTTCACGTTGTTTTGCAACTTCATAATCCTTATATGTCAGCTTACTCAGCTTCTTCTCATCTGTATCATACACCTTTTTCTCGATAAAACCAGGGTTATCTCTGCGTTTTGGAAGTTGCTTATGAGCTAGAAAAAAATTCACCATGCATCTATGCATCACAGATCCTGCGTGGACCTCATCACGATGGAAACTGTAGAAAAATTCTCGTTCATCATTTGCTTCCAAGGTTCCACCACCCCTTTTCTTTGCTTCATAATGACGATAAAACCACTGTCCTAGAATCATCATTCTTCCATCTTGTTTTTGGGTAATATCCTACCAACAAAAACGAGTGTAGTGGATGATAAAACAAGAAAGCCCTGAGACTGAGATATTGGGGGATATAGGCGATTTACTAAAGATTTCAACTAAACTTTTGTCTTTTCTTACAAATTTGCTGACCTAAAATTGATTTTTGAAACGTTTATTTCTATGTAATTTTCTTCAAAGAAATTTGGGGGTCAAATATTTCATTCGGCTTGGCCTAGGCCCTGTCTTGCTGATAAGCATATAGAAAAATTAACTGTACCTTAATAATGGCAACATAAGGCATTGGACTATTGTCTCCTTGATTCACCAGCACCGAATCCTCCTGTGCGAGAAACAATTGCCTCTAAGCATTGAGTCAACCAGACACTTAACATTCATCTGCAAAGGGAAAGCATGATCTAAAAAGAAATACAGACAACAAAGTTCCTTCAAAGCCCTAAATTCAGTGATGTAATTAATTAAACAAAGGTGCACTCAAAACCCATACATATATAATAATGCATTCAATCTAGTCAACACAATTCGCCAGCTTGTATCTTCTACTGTTGTACTCAAACTCCTCGTAATGGGTTCTTCTCCCTGTCCCTGTGCCCGTAACTTAAAGCGGATCACCAACCGGTTTCACGTCATTGGTCGTCAGTTCATTCCGTGGTGTTTGGTCGTCAGCACTCGAGAACACCTGAGAAAACCTCGGACGCAACACCATTTTTCTTCCTCCTCCCTGTGTGAATAAGAGAAAATAGACAATTAATAAAATATTTTTTTTTTTTGTAAATATGATAGAACATAGTATGTATATTCTTACACCTTATTAACTTTTGGGTCTTCCAAAGAGGTTAGATTCATGCATATATATATATATATATATATATACTAACATACAGTTTTAAGACTAGATTTATTTTATTGCCTAATTATCTTTAAGGACTTTTATGGTGACTCTATTATTATTACTTTACTATTTAGTCTCATTTTGAAAAGTTTATATGAAAATTAATTAGCTATTAATTTAATTAAATTTTTATCAAAATTTAAGCGGAAGTTGTTTATGGTTTAGTTATTATTTTTTTGAAAAAATATAATTTTCTTAAATATTTGTTTAGAAAAATGTATTTTCAGTTTAATTATTAATTTACAGAAATTTTTAGCTTAAATATTATTCGATACAAAATATATTGCAAGATTTCAAAATATATTTACAAAATTAAATATTTATTAATTGATATTAATTAAAATATATATTTATTGATGAAAAAATAATTTTATTTCCAAAAGTGGTTAACTTCATTATTTTGGGATATCTTACTAATAAAATAACAATGGTGAACTTTATTGTATGAAAATTTTATTAACAAAAATTAAGATTGGTCAAAGTAGTTAATAAAAAGGGTAAACTTTCTCATTTAAGATATCTTATTAACAAAAATATAATTTTTTCAAAGTAATAAAATTAAAAAGTAATCAGTAAACTACTATGGGTTTGACTGGTAAGGTAGTTAGCCCAATGGCGGCTCCCATATACTCCAAGTCATATTGCTCTCTTGTGAAGTTTTTACAAATTTAAACTTATTAATTTTTATTTACAAATATAACCTTATATGATTAACAAAAAATGTAAAGATAACATTCTAATATATTCAAAAACTAATCCTAGCTACGAACAATTTCATTATAAATGTAGATTAGTTATGAAAGTTGTGTATTGCACCAAAAAAGCCGTTAGCAATTTCCTAGACTCCCAGTAATTGAAAGCAAGATATGTGTTTAGAAAACTTACTTGAATTTGTGTTTTTAAAACATATGTAGGTGTAGGAACTTCTTTTATAACGTAGAACAAAGTTTTAGTTTTTTTTATAATAATGTTAAAATATTATTACAAATTTTCAATTTTTGACAAAAATACAAGGGAACACGAGAACTGAAAAAGAAATAAAAAACTAAACAAAGACTCTTCCTAACCTATATTGGAACTGACACAACAAGTAGAACAAATAACCATCGCACTAGACGAAGTTTGAACATCCCCCTTGCCGCATAAGGACGATCCTCAGTTAACCCGAGAGACAGAACCCGGTAATTTTGGCTTCCATGATGATTCACTCTTTATGATCAGGTCCAACCAATAACAGTCAATTCAAATAACACTTCATCTCTATCATGTAGCTGCTCATCAATTTCCTCAACAAGAGAAGAACCAACTTCATACCATGGCATTGATGGCGGTGATCTGCCGTAAAGGGTTTCGAATGGAGTCATTCCTGTTGACACGTGAAAGGGGGTTTTGTACCAGTATTCTGCCCACGGAAGTAGATGTCTCCACTGGGTTGGTTGATGTTGAACAAAGCAGCGCAGAAACTGTTCAATGCAGCGGTTGACCACCTCGGTTTGGCCGTCCGTTTGAGGGTGGTACTCAGAAGACATCTGTAGCTTTATGTTAGATTGTTTCCAAATCTCCTTCCAAAAATTTCTCTGAAAAATGGGGTCAAGTTTCTTAGTATGGAGTGTGAGATCCCATGTAACCGAACAACAACATCTTTGAACCTTGCTGCTACTTGAGATGCTGTGTACTGATGTGTGAGAGGAATCAGATGAGCTGCCTATCTCAGATGATCAAACACTACCAGAATTGAAGTATGGCTGTTTTAAATAGGAAAACCGTCGATGAAATCCATGGAAACATCTTCCCATACCTGATTTGAGATAGGTAATGGCTGCAAGAGACCCGCCGGTGACAATGTCTGTGATTTGGCTCGTTGGCAAATATCACAGTGAGACACATACTCCATGAAACTCTTGTGCATTCTAGGCCAGTAGAACTAACGAGACAGCCTTTTGAACGTACGCAGGACTCCCGAATGGCCTCCCATCGGCGTGTCATGATGTTCATGGAGAAGCTAAGTGATGAAAGGTTAACCAAGAGGTATGATGACTCTGTTCTTTTCGTAGAGGAGACCCTATTTCCACGCATAAGGCTTGACTGGTTTCTCTGTGACTGTCTTCCCCCACGTTAATGAGGTAAGGATCAGTTGTTGCAAGCTCTCTTAGATCATCCCAAAGAGACAAGGAAGGGGCTGACAGAGCGTTCAAAACTGGACTAGCTGAGACGCGAGACAATGCGTCTGCGGCTGCGTTTCATTTTCCTGGCTTGTAGCCAATCTCATAATCATATCTCACAAGCTTCCCCATCCAGTTTTTTGTTCTGGTGTAAGAATCCTCTGTTATAACAGATAACGTAGACTTCTTTGATCGGTTTGTATAGTGAATCGCTGACCCAATAGATACAGCGTCCATGTACGTATTACTACAATAATAGCAAGCATCTCTCTTGCATATGTTGACCATGCCTTCTTTGTTGCTCCCAACGCTTTGCTCATGAAAGCAATAAGTTTATCATTTTGAGTGAGAATAGCACCGATACCTTCTCTTGATGCATCGGTCTGAATGACAAAGGGCTGGGAGAAGTCTGGGAGGGCCAAAGTTGGATTCGTTGTCATGGCCGTTTTTAATTTATCAAACACTATCTCTGCTTCCTCATCCCACATAAATTGACCTCGGCGTAAGCGATTTGTCAGAGGCCTTTCTATGAGACCATAATTCTTGACAAAATTAAGGTAATAACCGGTTAAACCGAGGAATCGTCGTAGCTTTGTGATGTTTGTTTGTGCCAGCCAATTAGTAATTGCTGTGATATTTGAGTTGTCTACCTTAACGCCTTGGTTAGTGATGATATGACCCAAATACTCAAGCTCATGTTTACCAAAGTTGCACTTCTTGAACTTCACAGAGAGCTTGTTGTTGCGCAAGATAGTGAATAATTCCCGAACATGAATGAGATGTGATTCACAATCCTTTCTGTAAATAAGTATGTCGTCGAATAATACCAGCACCGATCTATGTATGAAAGGCCTGAAGATAGTGTTCATAAGCGCTTGAAATATCGACGACGCATTGCATAACCCGAATGGCATCACAAGTTACTCATAATGTCCGTTGTGCATTCTAAAGGCGGTTTTAGAAATGTCTGGCAGGTGCATTCTGACCTGGTGATATCCCGCTGTAAGATCGAGCTTGGTAAAGTAAGCAGCACCATATAGTTCATCTAACATATCCTCGACGGTCGAAATTGGGAAACAATCCTTGATTGTTGCATTGTTCAAAGCCAAATTGCTAAGGTCTGTCTTCAAAGCCAAAGAGAATGTTTGAAACACAAGTACTCACGATATTTTGTTGGTAGATAAGTCTATATTTTTTGAGTTTTCTCATTGATATAAATAGAATATAAGAAAGTTGGAGTCATGTACTCCTTACAAAACGTAAACGACAAGAAAGTGGAGTTATGAACTCTTTACAAAATGGGAACGGCATCAATGTGGTGAACTAGTCTTAAGGAAGACTTGTTCCATTATTTGAATAGGTAAGAATACGAAAGATAGAGGTCACGTGACCTCCTTAATCCAAATATTTCTGATTTGGAATTTCTTGCACGAGTTTTTCTTCTTGGCGCCAACTCTGGTCTCCTATCAAATACCACACGACAAGATCAGGAGGAGCCAGACCGCCGCAAAACACCACACGCCGCAAACTCAGTCCACACCACCATATCTACGAAGGGAAAACTAAGATCCGGATATGAACACCAAAATGCCGACTTCGAGTCACCTCAAACCCAGAGCCGTGCGTGCATAAGAAAATTTGAAACATTCACTTATGTCAAATAATTTTCGTTAAAAATTATAGGTAATATATATATATATATATACTTTATTCATAAACAAACGTTATTGATTGATTATTATTTTTATTATTATAACTTAGATGTTAATTACTAGTTAATTATAACATATTCTTTTCTTTTTTACTTTTTGTATATATCTATATGTTCATTTATTTTCCAATAATTTTTTTTACATCTTTTATATCTTTTTCTAATATTTGTCTTCTTATTTGTTTATTAATGTATATTTTTCAATTTTGAAATAAAATTTATGTATATAACTTTTATAAGTTGCAGTTTTATATTTATCACTTACAATAATGAAAAATGTATGCTCTATACCACCATTTTATTTCAAATTTAATTAATTTATAGAATATCTTATTTTAATTTGGTTTAGGGCATCCAAATTTCTTCGAATGGCTCTGCTCAAACCCCCACCGCCTCACTGAGACTCCATTCAGAACCCACAGACCTCAAATCTAAACCCCCGGAGCGGATCTAGATGAATCCTTGGCGGAGCTCTGACCACAACATCATGCATATCGACGGAAGAAGGGAAGAGGTAAAACGGAGTAAAAAGCAAAGAGGGGGAGGAGAAGGAGGAGGAGGAGGAGGAGAGGAAGCTCAAGACGGCCATATGCACCGAAGGCGGCCGCGGGAGCCAGGAAATGCAGTACTCAAATAACTAGAGAGAAGTTGAAGGTTTTGAGGAGAGAGAAAAATTGTCTTGATCAAATTCAAGTTTTTCGTTATTGTTATGCACATATGTTACTTGTGTAGTGTAGGAATGTGAAAATGTTATATTTAAAGATACTGTGCATATGTTTCATCCTCTGTATATGCATGGTGTTTATGATGATTCTCTTACATTTTTTATTTGTTTTGTATATTTTAAAACACATACTTATATAGTATTCACTCTAGTGTTTGAGTAACTTATCAAAAATAGAAAAATTTCAAACCCGCAAGATCCTACGCCGCCATCGAGCAAGGTATGAATACACTTACTCATTAATTTGATTTATCGTGTTTGAGTGTTGTATTGTTTGGAATTTTATATTTTGCTTTCTTTAATGGATTTTTAGCCAAAATTGTTTTGGACAAATGAAATGAATCATGAGATGTTAGTATTATCTAATGGAGAAAAACATAAAATATATTAAAAAGGCACATTTTTAATGAGATGGCACGACAAAACATTCGAGCAGCATTTTTGACAAGGTTTAGTTTTGATCTACCTTGGGTCGAACTCAAAAGACATCTCGAACATCTACGAAAACAGTATAATATATTAAAACCATGTTTAGGGTTCACTGAATTTAATGATATCGACATGATCACAAATTGGTGGGATCAGCTAATTAAGGTAGTTTCAACAAGCTTGTTGTCTAACAATTTTTTTTTTAAAAATTTATACTTTTATTTTGTTCATCGTAGATGTGTCTAGAAGCCACAAAACTTTGTGTTCATACTTTACGTGCTATTCCATTCCTTGAGTCTTTATATCATAAAGCCTCAATCTCAGTCAGTGAAGGTTAGTAGCATCAACAAGGACTGAGCCAATTCCTCAACAAATATAATCTGAAGAAGAACTCGATGAGATATCATCTCAGCTTAATAGGCCAGCAGATTGTCAAAAGACGCACCAAACACATGGTTCCAAAAGAGTACATGAAGGAAAACCTTTTAGAGCAAAGTTTTCTCGAAAAATACCCAAAACAGATCATCATTGCGCCCATATCACAAGTACTCTAGAAAATCAAGAGAGATTTTGCTCAGCAGGTCGAAAAACATTTGACTCCTTTAACCCATTATTACTGATATATGCATGGAGGAATTGTTGAAGATGTCAATGTTAGATAAAAAAAGCGAGTTCTACTGTGCAGCTCTTGATTACTTAGCCGATGTAATTTCGAAAGCAAACATGAACCATTAGATTGTAGGAAATATCCAAGAAAGTACTTCATGTTCCTCATTGGAAGATGATAGCAGTATTGGAAAGCATAAGAAAAATAGCTATGCTTATGTCTCTTTAGTTTCCATTTTGGCAAATGAGATAATGGCATATAAATACCAAAATCTGGAATCTGAAGTTGGTGTAAGATTTTGAAATGGACATTTGCTAAAACGGAGAGAGAAAGAGGAGGAAATAGTTATGAGATTTAGTGACAGTGGTATTGGAATACATGGTTGGCTTTGAGCACAAGAGGTGAAGCTTGTGAGGAAAGAAAAAGACAATAGTACATTATGGGCGTCTGTCTAAATTCCTCTTATGCCACTAGCTTATGTCTTTGTCCATCTACTCCATTAGTTGCCTCAGTTCCAGTTCCATTGGATAAGGTGTCATCCGACAGATACAATTATTGATAACCTAATCCTTTATTTACCCAAAAATCAATAGTTGATAAAGAGCAAAAAATTATAGTGATAAAGTAGAAACTCAAAGATAAAGCAATGTTTTTTATTTATTCTAACAATATATAAGAATAATGATTTCTTAATTCATCTAGTCGTAGTAAACAAATAAAAGTTTCAAACTTTTCAAAATCAATGTAATTTAACTCGTAAAACGTATTTAGAAATAATAACAAGAAATAGAAATAATGGAGTTATTCAAAATTCTGCAGGACCCCTAATGAAATAAAGATCCATTGACGATTGATATATCCCCATAATCAAAGTCTTAATATAATTTCATAAATAAGCTTTACATGATACGAATAACATGATCAAGATAATGCATCCTTCGTTCAGTCCCTGAGATGATTTCATACTGTGTTAGCACAATACAATTAACCTTTTCTTTATAGGGTTTACAACATCCATGTATGACATCATTATCTAGTGAAATTTCAGAGTCGAACCATCTAAGGAAAAACATGAACCAATACATTTTAATCAGAATCCAAAAGGTTGTGTTCAAATTTCATCATTGTAAGATGATACCAGTATTGGAAAGCATAAGGAAAATAGCTATAATTATGTTTGAGTAACTTCCACTTTTAGAGATGAGATAATGACATACAAATACCAAAATCTCGAATCTGAAAAAGGTATAAACTTTTGAAATGTACATTTGCAAACATTTGCTAAAATCACGAGAGACAAGAGGATAAAAGAGTTATGCGGTTTAGTGACACTCGTATCGCATAAAAGGCAAGATATGATTATGTCTCTTTAGTTTCCACTTTGACAAATGAGATAATGACATATAAATACCCAAATCTCGAATCTGAAATAGGTTTAAGCTTTTGAAATGGAAGTTTGCTAAAAATTAGAGAGCAAGAGTAGGAAAGAGTTATGAGGTTTAGTTACAGGGGTATTGAAATGCAGGGTTGGCTTTCAGCACAAGAGATGAAAGCTTGAGAGGAAAGAGAAAGACAATATTACGTTATGTGCATCTTTCTAAACTAGTTTTGTGCCACTAACTTATGTCTATGTCCATCTACTCCATTACTTTTCTCGGTTCCAACTCCATTGATAAGGTGTCATCCGAGTAATAAAATTATTGATAACCTATTCCTTTATTTACCCAAAAAGCAATTGTTGAAAAAGACCAAAAAGTGATAGTGATAAAATAGAAACAAAAAGATAAAGCAAAATTTTTAATTTATTCTAACCATATCTAACAATAAAGATTTCTTGATTCAGCTAGTGGTAGTAAACAAATAAAATTTTCAAACATTTCAAACTCAATGTAACTTACAATAAACTGCTATATATACAAAATCATAAAACATATTTAGAAATAATAGAGTTATTCCAAATTCTGCAAGACCCCTATGGAAATAAGGATCCATTGATGATTGATATATCCTCATAATCAAAGCCTTACAATTATTTCATAAATAAGCTTCTTTTGAGATAACTACACGAATAACATGATGAAGATAATGCATCCCTCGTGCAGTCCCTGAGATGATTTTATATTATGTTAGCACAATACAATGGACATTTTCTTAACATGGTTTACAACATCTATGTATGACATCATTATCTAGTAAAATTTTAGAGTCGAATCATCTAAGGAAAAACATGAACCAATAAATTGTAATCAGAATCCAAGAAGTTGTTTTCAAATTGTAATCAGCCCTTGATTCAGCGATGTGATCAATTAAACAAAGGTGCAATCAAAACCCATACATATATAATAATTCATTCAATCTATTCAACACAACTCACCAGCTTGTATCCTCTACTGTTGCACTCGAACTTCCGTGATGGGTTCTTCTCCCCATTCCTCTGCCTGTAACTTTAACCGGCTCACCAACCGGTTTCACGTCATCGGTCGTC
Source organism: Moricandia moricandioides (assembly GCA_905132885.1). NCBI lineage: Eukaryota > Viridiplantae > Streptophyta > Magnoliopsida > Brassicales > Brassicaceae > Moricandia > Moricandia moricandioides. The sequence goes on from CAJHQQ010000245.1 coordinate 20,636, forward strand.
AGTTTATTCGGTGGTGTTTGGTCGTCATCACTCGAAAACACCTGAGCAAGAGGAGGAAAGAGTTATGAGGTTTAGTGACAGTGGTTGGCTTTAGGCAAAAGAGGTGAAGTTTGTAAGGAAAGAGAAAGAACATAGTACATGATGGGAATCGGTCTAAATTCATCTTGTGCCACTAACTTATGTCTCTGTCCATCTACTCCATTACTTGCCTCAGTTCCAACTCCATTGGATAAGGTGTCATCCGAAAAATACAATTATTGATAACCTTTTCCTTTATTTACCCAAAAAGCAATTGTTGAAAAAGACCAAAAAGTGATAGTGATAAAATAGAAGAAAAAAAGATAAAGCAAAATTTTTAATTTATTCTAACCATATCTAAGAATAATGATTTCTTGATTCAGCTAGTGGTAGTAACAAATAAAAGTTTCAAACATTTCAAACTCAATGTAACTTAACTACTACAATAAACTGCTATATATACAAAATCATAAAACATATTTAGAAATAATAACAAGAAATAGAAATAATAGAGTTATTCCAAATTCTGCAAGACCCGTAATGAAATAAACATCCATAGACGATTGATATATATATCCCCATAATCTAAGTCTTACAATTATTTCATAAATAGGCTTTACCTTAGATACCTACACGAATAACATGATGAAGATAATGCATCCCTCGTGCAGTACTTGAGATGATTTTATACTGTGTTAGAACAATATAATTAACCTTGTCAAGCCCCCGATTGTAGGTAGGATCATGTGCAAGACCATGGTTCGAGGAAATGAGCTGCATATGACTCTGATCAAGGGGCAGGCAATCCATGGTCAAGATAGGGTAAAGTACGTAAGGACTTAACCAAATGAAAGGGAGAGAAACGAGTTAAAGGAGCTGGGCAAGTGTTACATTTACTGGACAGAGTAAACAGATAGATCGACCAGCTAGACGTAACTCGACCAAGCTCAGTCTAGCTCAGTCTAGCTCAGTCCGAATTAAGTCAGCTCAATCAGCTGAGCTACCAGCTCACTCAGCTTGACCAGCTTAACTCAGCTGGACGGACTGTTCCGGTCTTGGGCAGTTGGATCCGGTCCGGGCCGGTTGTGGGCTGGTTGGTCTGGCCATGGTGGCTAGGGTACGGTGGGTTCTTGCGTAAGGCCGTGGGCTAAGACTGGAAGGTATGGGTCTCAGGTTGGGCTTGATCTCGACCCAGGATGTAACAGTTATTGGCGAGGGGTTGCATGTGGTCGAGTGTTGCAACCTATCGACAAAGTCATGCCCATTCGTCAAGCAAGTTGTACCTGTTCGTGGGGAAAGTCCTGGCCGATAATTCTCTATATATCGGGGCCCTCTCTGTCGATTTCTATAATCAGTTTCCAGAGTAAAAACTCAGAGAAATATCGTGAGAGAGACAGAGGGAGTTTCGACCAAGAGAAGGCCGATTGTGGGGGTTGTTTTCCGACAAGTTCTATCGTTTGGGAAAGGTAATTCCGATCAAGAATGGGAGGATCCAACACGGAGAAGAACGTGGGAAACCCATAGAATGGTTCCAAGGTATGTTATGGACCGGCGATCCATGACGAACGGCCCCATCGGCCTTGTATAAAGTCTGATCGGTTCGATGGTTAAATCCTCTTCTCTTTATATATTTCATTTCATTCTTCTTCTTCTCCTCTTTCTGGTTTTACACGAAGGGGTTTGATGGTTGGGTTAAAGGTTTGCCTCCCTATGCTTAATGCAAACACATCCCAACCGCAAACCTAGACCATGGGTCGGTTATGCGGTCAGTCCGGATTGTCCGAGGAAAGGGGCGGTTAGGCTGGACGGTTGGAAGGACCCAAAGGGTACGAGTGCCAAGAGGCACGAGTCACCAGGGGTTGTGAGTGACCAAAGGTACGAGTAACCAAATAGTATGAAGTACCAAAGGTTGCGAGTATCAAAGGGTACGAGGACCAAAGGTTGCCATCGACCAAAGGGTTCCATCGACCAAAGGGTCCCATCGACCAAAGGGTGCCATCGGCCAAAGGGTGCCATGGACCATGGGATGCCTAATTCCAATCGGGTTAATTGGATGTGGTTCTGTCTGATCCACATGATTCAGTCCATGGCTGTATAGTCAAGACACACACAATTCATTTAACTGAAACAATGAGACTCAAGGTCCTGTCGATTCCTCAACAATCCGAATGGTTTTGGGTTCTCACTCGGTTGTATGGTTCCAGGCTTGGTGCCGGGTCAGGTAAGAAATTCTTGGGGCCTATGTGCCGGACTTCAAGGGTTTCCAGTCGATCCTAGACCCTATCTGGATGGGCGGATTGGTCTAAGGGGAAATTTTGGTTCTGGTCATGTTCTATCGATTTATTTGGATTGTCTATCCATTCTAATGTCGTGTGGGGTGGTTGGTTGAACGAATTAGGATACGGTAGATAGCTTCTGTTTATTCTATGATTATAATGATTGAGGCTTATCACAGTTCTAGGAACCAAGCCAAGCATTGTAGAATCAACCGCTCTGTTTTCGGTTATGATTAATGCTTATATTGGTTATGGTTTCAGGAACTGAGGGTGATCGTGGTCAAGCCAAGGAGCCATGAAGATCTATCAGTGACAGGTTGTGTGACATGTGGTTAGATGATGTTAGGGATGATTTGCTTATCGTTTATGATACTTGTAGGACACTATGTATCGGATCACATATTGTTAGGTAGCACAAAGTAATTCATTCCATATTCTTTTACACTATTTGTTCGATTGTTTATGAACCTCATATTTCTGAATATGACTTAGTAAATAGCCGATAAAAAGGAATCAAACGAGCAATGTTTCTAGAATGTAAGCCTAAGGATCCAGTTGGGTCGGAAGACCAGGATCGGGTCTTACAATTGGTATTAGAGCAGAGATGATTCTAGGATATTGAGTTATGGTAGTCCACACACGCAGCCAGCTGATTAGGTCTTATGGTTTTTCCGATTTTCTTATCCTTAGGAATTGTTGTGTTTTATATGTTATGTTTTTATACTAACATTGTCTGGTTCCAAGCTTGCAAAAGGAAAATCAGGGAAGTCTCGGAAGGGATAGGAAACAGCTGGTTAGTCCAGTCAGGTAGCCGCGGATGGCTTCGATCCAACTTTGTTATCAACCAATTCGGTTGAGGCTAACACAGATGGGGGTTTACCTAGGGATGCAGCTGACCTTACTGGATAAGGGCTGAGGATGAAGGTTTGCAGCATCAGGAGCGGGATGAGGAAGCAGAATCCTATAAAGTTTACCGTACTGTTAATCAGGCTGTAGAACCATCCATGAATGACATCCTGGAAGCCATAAAGGTTATGGGTAATCAGGTGGTTGCAATGACACAGATGGTCACTTCTCTAGTGAACTCATCGGTTGGTCAAGCAACACCAGGAGCTACTGCTGTAGCCATAGCTAATGGTCAGGCAGGTGATCCAGCCGAGGTGATCGAGATCGATCCACCTCCAATGTTCATGAGAAAGGTGGACTATCTGAGTTTGTAGGAACACATATGCCGTCTGGGCACCCGACATTTCTCAGGTAGTAGCAACCAAATCGTAGCGGACGAGTGGAGAAGCCGGCAGGTCCGGAACTTCAACTCGACTCGTTTTCCCCAAGGATTACAAACGAGAAATTTCGATCCACTTCCTGTAATGGAATGTGCATAATTGATGGATGTATATAGATAAGCGCACCAATGGAAACCTCCAAAGTTTTACGGATTTGGAAGTGGAATTCAACCGCAAATACTTTCCTGCAGAGGCAGGGGACCGACTGGAATCTAAAGTACTAGATTCGGTCCAAGGCCGCATGACCGTACGGAAGTACGAGTAGGATTTCAACCGGATTAGACTGTTTGTGGGAAGAGAACTTGAGGAGGAGGCAGTCCATGTTCGTCGGTTCATCCGAGGGTTAAGGCCCAAACTGAGGACCCACTGCTCGATCCGCACCTTCAGCACCGTGGCTGAGTTGGTGGAATGTATGGATCTATTGGAGTCTAACTTGGCGGAGGAAGTTAAATTTAAGACTCGGTCTCAGTCTGCCCCGATCGGAAAGACCAATGATCGCAAAAGGAAATGGGATCAGGTCAAAGGGAGTAACGCCCCTTGTGATAGACCTGAATGCCTTAAGTGTGGCAGATGCCATCCAGGGGAATGCTGGAAGGCAATGGGGGCGCTTGTGGGCGCTGTGGCAGTATGGATCATTCGCTCCGGGACTACCCTTGACCAAGCCGGACTCAAGGCCAATCTGGTGCAAGCGGCTCTCCGACTTTTTTCCACTGCAGCAAGAGTGGATACTATCAGAAGGAGTGTCCCAAACTGCAAGGAGGAAAAGGGAAGGGTCGTGGAGACACGGGAAACTCAACCCAGAGTAGGCCGACCACAACACTGAGGGTGTACGAGCTGTCCCGGGGCGACAACGCTTCTGGATCATTTGAATCGATCATTGGTAACATTCTAAACTCATCTTTTTAAATTCAGTAGTAATGCTTGGTCTGGAACCTAGAATGGTTAGGTTATAATGATGTGGGTCTTTGATAGGTTCCCTCATGATTGGTGGTGTGGAAACACACGAACATTTCAACACAGGGGCTACGCATAGCTTTGTGAGTCCAGAACTGGTCGGAAAGGGTCTGTTCTGTCTGAAATTTGGGGATAATTTGAGGTTAGTGAAGGCAGCCAATGGGCAAGTAATGCATTCACTAGGCCTTATGTCAAAGTTTCCTTGTGACGCTCCAAGGTAAGATATAGCTGTGGATCTGATGGTTGTTCGCCTACAGAATCACAAGTTGATCCTAGGCATGGATTGGTTGGGAAAGTATCAGGCCACTCTCGATTTCCACAAGGGTCATGTGCAATTGGAGGCTGGACTTCACCCGATTGAGTACCAAAGTCTGAGTCCAGCTCTGGGGAAAGTAGTGGTGTCAGCAGTCTATGTGGAACGGATGCTTAGACATGGTTGTGAGGCCATTCTGGCCACAATCACCACTATGGAGCACGACAATTTTGTTGATCTGAAAGATCTGTCTGAGGGCTCGTTGGTGACTGAGTTCCCGGATATGTTCCGTTCGCTACAGGGTGTCCCCCCTGATAGGTCGGACCCATTCATGATCAAACTAGAAACATGGAAAGCTCCATTGTCCAAGAGTCTGTATCGAATGGCTCCACCCAAGATGGCCAAGCTAAAGAAGCAATTGGAAAAATTGCTTGGCAAAGGGGTGCAAACGTCTGAGTAGTTCCCTTTGGGGTGCACCAGTCCTCTTTGTGAAAACGAAGGATGGTAGCATTCGTCTGTGTACCGACTATCGGGGTTGAACATGGTTACTGTGAAGAACAAGTACCTGTTACCTAGGATAGACGAGTGGTTGGATCAGCTCAAAGGATCCAAGTGGTTTTCTAAGATTGCTTTGGCCTCAAGACATCATTAAATTATCATCGAACCAAACGATATGAAGAAAACAACATTTAGGACCAGGTACGGCCACTACGAGTTTGTGGTGATGCCATTCGGTCTGACCAATGCGCCTGCTGCGTTCATGAAATGATGAATAGAGTGTTCCGAGATTTCCTATACAAATCAGTTATCATCTTCATCGATGACATATTGATCTACTCCAAGGATGAGGAATCTCAACGGAGACACATGAGGGCTGTGCTGGAACGGTTACGAGAACACAAGCTTTATTCTAAACTCAGCAAATGCAGTTTTAGGTCGAAGAGCATTGGTTCCTTGGTCATATTGTATCCGACCATGGCGTCTCAATGGATCAAGAGAAGATCAGGGCAATCAAGGATTGGCCCCGACCACACAACGCCACAGAAGTCAGAAGCTTCATATGGCTGGCAGTTTACTATCGAAAGTTTGTGAAATGATTCCCAAGCTTTGCTTAGCCTATGACCTGGTTGACCGGAAACAACTTTCAGTTCAGATGGTCTGAGGAGTGCGAGAGATGCTTCTCTGCACTTAAAGACATGTTGACCAGCGCCCCGATTCTGGTTCTTCTGGAGGCCGACCAACCATATGTGGTCTATACAGACGCGTCCATAACAGGACTAGGTTGCATATTGACCTAGCATTGGAAGCTCATCGCCTATGCGTCAAGGCAGTTGAGGAAACATGACATAAACTACCCCACCCATGATCTCGAAATGGCTGTGGTAGTGTTCACCTTAAAATATGGTGTTCATTTTTGTATGGCGCCAAGGTTCAGATAATTATGAACCATAAAAGTCTGAATTATATATTCACCCAGCCTGAGTTGAACTTAAGGCCGAGGAGGTGGGTGAAGTTTGTGGCTGATTACGATCTGGACATCACTTACCATCCGGGAAAGGCTTATCTGGTAGTAGACACCTTGAGCCGGAGGAGGGCAGATGTATCAGCGAAACGGGAGGTAGACGACTTGAAGGGATGGTCCATGCTCTGCAGTTGAATGTACTGACCAAGGAGACTGAACCAGTAGGGTTAGACCATTGTCGGACATCTATGATGGCTCCAACGGTGCATAGGAACGGTCTGCCCATGATCAGGGGATCCTTCGACTCTTCCTCAAGTTCCAGAACAACAAAATCAGCTGGGACAAGTGTGTTACCAACCAAGACTTGCAGATCTTCAAGGATTCCAACTGGTGATTTCACTGAGCCATCAGCAAACACTAAAGACATCCTGGTAGGTTTGAAATTTGTGTACCCAAGACGCCTAGCAAGATAATACGGCATCAGGTTTATGCTTGATCCTAAATCAAAGAGTGAACAGGAGAAGACTGTTCTTCCAATCTGGATTGAGAGGATAAATTTCCATGGATCACCCTGTTTCTTGATCTTCCGATTCTGAAACACTGCACTACACTCCTTAGAAACGACCATGAATTCATTATCGTCAGATACCTTTCCCGAGATCAGTCCCTTTACAAAGCTTCGCATGGATGGTATCATCTGGATCACACTCATCAAAGGGAGTCTGACTGTGAGATCCTCTAACATCTTTCTGCACTTCATCTCCTCTTTATCCTTACGAGTAGCTTTGGCTGGAACAGGGTAGGGTACCTTAGGAACATACTGACGAGCGGGGGAAAGGTTAGTAGTAGGAGGAACAACCTCAGCAGGTCGCTCGTTGTCAGTCAAAACAGTCTCAGTAGGCTGTTCTGCCTTTTCTTCATCTGTGGGTACAGCTTCAGGTGGTTGTTCCGACTTCTTCTGTTTCCCTTTCTCAGCGGCTGTATACTTCTTATGTACTGGATCACTAAGCGGCCTTCCACTCCTTAGTGTGACAGCATTACACTTCTTAGGATTTTTATCTGTTCTTGCATGGAGTGTTCCTTGCTGTCTCTTCACATTCTCGGCAGTCTAAGCAATCTGGATGTCCATCTGTCTCATGTGACTGGAAACCTGATCGTACTTAGCACTCAGATCATCAAACATATGGTTCATCCTTCCATTGATGTCTGTTGTGACCTGATTCAATGCTTTGCCTTGCATTTGTTTTCCTTGGAGCAGCTGCTGCATCATCATAGCAAGACTCTTCATCTCATTTTTGGGAGCAGCTTGTGCGAGTGGAATAGACTGCTGGTTGGTCGGTTGCTTCTGGGCATGAAACTGGCTGTTCTGCGGCTGGCTGAGAACAAAGGTCCTTCCTTGATAGTTCTGGTTGTTGTTCCTCTGATATCCAGTATTCTGGTTCTGGATGTTCTGAGGGTTATCAGTCGCTCCATCTGCCTTAGGATTATTGAACAAGTGATGATTGTTCCTGACATTGTGGTTCGGGTTGTAGTTCTTGAACTGCCATCCTTGCCCATTCACATAGCTCACTTCATTCATATCCTCAGCAGACTGTTCCACTTCTTGTTTACCATCTGCTGCCAGTTTTTCCGGTGTAGCTTCTTCCATGATGAACACCTGGTTTTGATGGTTCTTAAGCAGCTGATCCATCTTAGCTGTCAACTCATTGATCTTGCTGTTGTCAACACTGTTCACCTTCTCAGTCCGATCATTATCCTTGTTGCTATCAGCAGAACTTGAAGCCATATTCTCAAGCAGTTTGAAGGCACCTGGGGTTGATTGAGTCATGAAATCTCCATTACTGGCTGAGTTCAAAGCGTTCCTGGCTTCCCATCCCATTCCATCGTAGAACACTCCAAGGAGGTAGTCATCCTCAAAACCATGATTAGAGCAGTCTCTACGGTAGAGGTTGAATCTATCCCAGGCATCACAGAACGGCTCATTAGCATGCTGTTTGAAGGATGTGATCTTGTGCCTTAGGGATGCGCTTTTGGACTGCGTGTAGAAGTGGGTGAGGAAGGCAGATCGGACCTGTTCTCAGGTGGTGAGTGATCCGGTTGGTAGAGAATCGAGCCAGCGAGCATCTTTCCCATCCAGAGAGAAAGGGAACAGAGTACACTTAATGTAATCTGGTGGCACTCCGTTCGCTTTTGTGAAGCCGCACATCTTCTCAAAGTTCTCGATATGATCAATAGGGATTTCCGCAGGGAGCCCATTAAAGATCTTTCTCTGCACTAGGCTTATTAGAGCAGGTTTGATCTCAAAGTCTTGACGAGTGCAGGGTGGGGGTGTGATGGCAGAGCGTGTAGCAGGTAAGTTGTGGAGGAGGTTTCTCTGCCCTATTGGAACAGCTTCTTCCCGCTGTTGTTCTTGCTGCGGCTGGTTCTGAGCTGCTTGCGCTGCAGCGGCTTGCTGCGTTCGGATGGTTGCTTGCATCTGCGTCATTTGTTGTTGCATTAATGCGATTGCAGCTGCAAGTTCATCATGATTGCCTGGATCGGCCATTGTGGTGGTCGTAGGCCTTTGTTGACGGTTCTGTCTTTCTAATCTCGCTAGTTCCTCGTTACTGAATTGCTGTAATGGTCCTTGTGTATTTCTCCGAGTATGTCTACTGGTCATACACCTGGATCATGAGCTGCAACAAGAAAATAAAAACGAGTTAGATATCTTAGGCTAGATATAAAACCGAGAAATAGAGGCAAAAATCTGGTCCCCGGCAACGGCGCCAAAACTTGATACACTAAAAATGAATCCTTGCTACTGTCAAGTTAACAGTTGTAATTATAGTACTTTAGATTCAAATCCAGAGGACCAGTCTACACTTTATTTCTATGAGTTTTAAATTCAAGCTAAGAAGAAAATATGGTTTTAAAATTTAGGTGACTTAGATGACAAGTAAATAAAGAAGTTTAAATGCAATTTGATATGAAAGCCGACCTAAGGTTTAATGTGGGTATTGATTTAGCCAAACAATTATTCAAGCACAGATTTACACACTCTAGAACATCGGATCTCTCAACTGATCCAACCCACTGTCGTGGTGATGGATCCTTTGCGAGCCGGAAGGATCACCTAAGCTGTCGCTTGGGATCAGAGGCGGCTACAAGCTTTAGAGTTCATGTCCGATCTAGTTCACTTAATGCTCTAATATCTACTTTCGCTGATTAAAGACATTAAGCTCATTCAATATAGGTCAAGTTATCTCCTGCGTGGTTAGCTAGGCGATGAACAGCAGATCTAGCATTAAGTGATCAAGTTAATGCAAGCAATAAGATTAATATGAATGAAGAGTCCAATGAATGATGCTTATCTATGTTTGGCTCGTTTATCAATACCCTAAAACCCTAGGCAAGCCAGATGACTACTCAATCATGATGCAGTGAAACAAAGACATTAAATCTGAAATAAACTGCATAAGATAAGAGTAGAAAAACAAAGGGTTCAGGATGATCTTCTCTAGGAAAGATGGAGCCTTCTCCCTTACAATTGCAAATCGCCAAAAACAAGTCTAGGTCTCTTGTCAAAACTAGCGTAAAAATAGAAAATAATAGAGGAGGTCTTTTTATAGGGAGGCGCCAATAGGTAGAAGAAAATTAGGGCAACAGGGCTTTAATTCCCGAAATAGGAGTTCCCATATTCGTCTGGAACAGTCCCGAGACTGTTCTCCTTGAGTGTTCTGCGCAGGATTACTCCAAAAAGACATCTTCTCTTCATGTGCCCTTTCTTTACTCTTCTATCAACTCCAGCCCTGAAAAAGACCACAAGGGACTAGACTAACACGGTTTAGAGTCTTGAATCAAATAAAAACATATATACAATGATGTGAAAAACACCATATATCACTCATAAGTCTAGATTCTCGATTCATCCTCGTGCGACCAAGATGTAGAACCTCAAGAAGTACTATCATTGGATTCAGATGAAGGTGATATTGCAAAATGGGTGGCTAAGTTTCCTACTTGCCAGCTCATCAAAGCAGAACATCAGGTTCCTAGTGGGTTATTGCAAAGCTTGCCTATTCCAGAGTGGAAGTGGGATCACATCACAATGGATTTTGTGACTAGGTTCCCCACAACCAGGAATAACAAAGATGCGGTCTGGGTTGTGTTGGATCGCCTAACCAAGTCAGCGCACCTTCTTTTCATTAAGAAGTCGAACGGGGTCGATTGGATCTTACATATGTACATTGATGAGATCGTCCGACTGCATGGTGTTCCGGCAAGTATAGTATCAGATAGAGATCCAAGGTTTACGTCTTGTTTCTGGAAGGTTTTTCAGAAAGCACTGGGAGCAAGAGTAAACATGACTATTGCCTATCACCCACAGACGGATGGTCAGTCGAAAAGTACTATCCAAACATTGGAAGACATGTTGCGAGCATGTGTCTTGGACTGGGGTGATTCCTGGGAAAGACACCTACCATTGGTGGAATTTGCTTACAACAATAGTTTCCATAGTAATATTGGCATGTCGCCATACAAATCTCTGTATGGGCGTCCCTATCGGACACCCTTATGTTGGACCCAAGTGGGGGAGCAAAGTATGATTGGTCTAGAGATTGTCGAGGAGACAACCAAAAATATCAAGTTTCTGAAGGATAAGATGAGGGAGGCACAAGATCGCCAAAAGAACTATGGGATCTCCAGTTCGAGGTCGGTGACTTGGTGTACATCAAGATGATTACCTTCAAAGGACGGGTCCGAATTTCTGGGAGAAGGAAATTAGATCCGAGGTACTTGGGTCTGTTCAAGATTATAGAAAGAGTTGGCATGGTGGCATACAAGTTGGATTGGCCAACCAAGATGGATGTGTTTCATAAGGTGTTCCATGTCTCCCAACTCCGGAAGGGTCTGACGGACCAAGACATTGTTTTTCCTGCTGTCCCTGATGATCTAGGTACAAAACTAACTTTAAAAACGAGGCCGGTTCGAAGCGTAAACAGGATGAAAAAAGAAAAAAGGAAAAAGACAGTCCAAATGATTAAAGTCATTTGGGATTGTAATGGGAAGGATAGCATCACTTGGGAGACAGAGGCTAGGATGAAAGCCGAGTATCCTGAGTTGTTTGATCAGTTCATTTCTAAGGAAACATTTGATTTGGATTCGAGGGTGAATCCATTGCAAGTGGGGGAGACTTGTCACGCCCCTGATCCTAGGTAAGATCATGTGCATGACCATGGTTCGAGGAAATGAGCTGAGGATCACTCTCATAAAGGGGCAGGCGATCCATGGTCAAGATAGGGTTAAGTATGTAAGGACTTAACCATATGAGAGGGAGATAAACGAGTTAGGAGCTGGGCAAGTGTTGCGGTAGCTGGACGAAGTAAACGGATAGCTCGACCAGCTAGACGTAGCTCGACCAATCTCAGTCTAGCTCAGTCCGACTTAAGTCAGCTCAATCATCTGAGATACCAGCTCAATCAGCTGGACCATCTGGGGAATAACTAAACTCAGACGGACTGTTTCGGTCAGTTGGACCGGGTTCGGGCCGGTCGTGGGCTGATTGGTCCGGCCTTTGTGGCTAGGGTCCGATGGGTTCTTGGGTAAGGCCATGGACTAAGCTTGGAAGGTGGCTCTCGGGTTGGGCTTGATATCGACCCAGGATGGGACAGTTATAGGCGAGGGGGTGCATGTGGTCGAGGGGAGCAACCTATCGACCAAGTCATGCCCATTCGCCAAGCAAGTTGTGCCTGTTCGTAGGGAAAGTCCTGGCCGATCATTCTCTATAAATAGGGACCCTCTCTGTCGATTTCTATCATCAGTTTCCAGAGTAAAAACTCAGAGAAATATAGTGAGAGAGAAACAGAGAAAGAGAGAGAGAGAGTTTCGGCCAAGAGAAGGCCGATTGTGGGGGTTGTTTTCTGTCGAGTTCTATCATTTTGGGAAAGGAAATTCCGATTAAGAATGGCAGGATCTAACCAGGAGAAGAACTTGGGAAACCCAGAGACTGGTTCCAAGGTATGTGATGGACCGGCGATCCATCGGTTTAGACGGACAGCCCCATCGGCCGAGTCTAAGGTCCGATCGGTTCGATGGTTACATCCTCTTCTCTTTATCTATTTCATTTCATTCTTCTTCTTCTTCTCTTTCTGGTTTTACACGAAAGGGTGTGATGGTTGGGTGTAAGGTTTGCGTCCCTAGGCTTAATGCAAACACATCCCAACCGCATAACTAGACCATGGGTCGGTTATGCGGTCAGTCCGGATTGTCCAAGGAAAGGGGCGGTTAGGCTGGACTGTTGGAAGGACCCAAAAGGTATGAGTGCCAAGAGGCACGAGTCACTAAAGGTCACGAGTTCCAGGAGGCACGAATCACCGAAGGTTACGATTCACCAAGGGTTGTGAGTTACCAAAGGGTACGAGTAACCAAACAGTACGAAGTACCAAGGGTTGCGAGTATCAAAATGTACGAGGACCAAAGGTGGCCATCGACCAAAGGGTTCCATCGACCAAAGCGTCCCATCGACCAAAGGGTGCCATGGAAAAAGGGGTGCCTAATTCCAATATGATTCATTGGATGCGGTTCTTTCCGATCCACATGATTCAGTCCATGGCTGTATAGTCAAGACACACACAGTTCGTTTAACCAAAACAATGAGACTCAAGATCCGGTCGATTACTCAACAATCCTGATGGGTTTGGGGTCTCACTCGGTTTTATGGATCCAGGCTTGGTGCCGGGTCAGTTAAGGAAGTCTTGAGGCTTATGTGCCAGACTTTAGGGGTTATCGGTCGATCCTAGACCCTATCCGGATGGGCGGATTGGTCTAAAGAGTCATTTCGGTTCTGGTCTTGTTCTATTGTTTTATATGGACTGTCTATCAATTCTAGTGTCGTGTGGGGTGGTTGGTTCAATGACTTAGGATACGGTAGATAGGTTCTGTTTATATTATGATTATAATGATCGAGGTTTATTAGAGTTCTAGGAACCAATCCAAACATTTAGAATCAACCGTTCTGTCTTCGGCTATGATTAATTCTTATATTGTTTATGGTTTCCGTAACTGAGGCTGATCGTGGTCAAGCCAAGGATCCATGAAGATTCTATCAGTGAGAGGCTGTGTGGTTAGATGATGTTAGGGATGAGTTACTTACTGTTTATTAGACTTATAGTAAACTATGTATCGGATCACATGTTGTTAGGTAGCACAAAGTAATTCATTCCATATTCTTTTATGCTATCTGGTTGATTTTTTATTAACCTCATATTTCCGAATATGACTTAGTAAATAACCGATGAAAATGAATCAAACGAGCAATGTTTTTGGAAAGTAAGCGTAAGGGTCCAGTTGGGTTGAAAGGCAAGGATCGGGTCTTACAAACTTTTCTTTACAGGGTTTACCACATCAATTTATCACATCATTATCTAGTGAAATTTTAGAGTCGATCCACATAAGGAAAAAACTGAACCAATAAATTATTCAAATTTCATCATTGAAAGATGATACCAGTATTGGAACATAAGGTGGAAAGTTTTAAACCCTAAATATATTTTCTTCTTTCAGGTTTCTTGGTGGCTTTTAGGAATGTTATCAGAATTTAATTCATTGGTTGTCTTCAACGAATGTTATGCCGCTTTCGTCTCCGCTTCAGTGCCTATAGTTAGAGTTGATATCTCATCTCTTGAGGCATACCAGGAATGTCCACCCGCAATACACTCCAGCTCCAGCTAAATTCATAAAAAAATCAGAATGTGATTATTATGCTACATGAATATGCATAAAATCATGCGAGAATAAATGACTTAATATGTAAAAGCTAAATAACCTGATAGTGATCTCCATGCCCAGTTTGAAAGATATCCTCAGGCCAACTTTAATTTGACTGCATCTCGAGCATCTTACAGCAGTCATCTGATCCAAAGCCAACACCTGACATTGTCAAAGACATTCTATGACTCAAATCAAAGAAACTGGATCAACTTTGACTGTCATAGATGAAAAAAATTGATATTTTCCGCATCACCAGGCTCATTTTTTACAGTTTACTCATCAGTTAGACCCTCCTGAATCCCATAAAAAAATCTTACTCATAAAACATGTAAGAAGTAATCATTAGTATTTGTGCTTTATAGTACAAAGCAAGATTCAGATGATTCTGTTTAGAAATGTGTAATACAACAATTAACCTTTTACTCAATATGTGAGTTCAGCAGTGCAGTGTTCTACAGACAAAAAAAAAATTGGAATTACTCGAAGGGTATTTGGGTCTTCTTGCATATTTCTCGTCAACCTCTCTGATACCAAGTGTTGGGCTTTTTGAGATTGTCCAATTAGTACAATATTTTCAACTTTGAGCCTAAGAGGTAAACTTGCATAGATTTAGTTTTAGATTCATTCCCAAAAGATCTCGTACTAATAAGAGTTGGACATCTCTTTAAATTTCAGATATATCTTTTCTAAACTTCCAAGGTGGTACTTTATTTGATATCTCACAATTGAATGCCAATGTCCTTATCCTTTGATTGTATTTAGAATAATCTGGTGCAAGAGAAACATATAAAGCCAGCTCAAGGGCACACGCTAGAGAAAACTCTCATATTTGGAAGCAGTTTTGATTATAAATGGGTTATGTGAAAGGGGACTGTATGAAAAGGGATAATATCTAGATTGAGATCAAAGAAGACCTTTAAATTAATGGATTCTCGTGAGATACACTCTCAGCCTGTTGAAGAGGGGATCCATCTGAACCCACATTTGCTTCATCACCATCGTTATAGCATATGTTCTGGACTGCTTTGAGAAGCTTGGCCAAAAACATTTTACGATAAGATCATCTTTTAGTGAATCAAACTTGTGTAAGATAGAATGACACTCTGATAAAATGGGGAAGGCTTCTTCTTCCTTCTTTCTAATATCAACAGGGGGTACGTTTATGTTCTGGGAAGATGTTTTAGTCTTCTCTAGAAACAAGAAGTGAATCTAGAACTTATAATGATTAGGGGGAACATATTAGTGAAATATAAAAACATAAAGACAAGCATAATTTCATGAATTTCAAATAGAGTTTCTGTCAAGGTTTAAACAATTTCCTTTGCAAAACAATTTCTTTTAAAAAAAATGCTTGTCCATGCACCCTTAGTTGATCAAATAGATTCGCCCCTGTCTAGAACTTCCCCAGTTTCAAGGTCAGGAAGATCACCCATTCGCAACATTAACTTTTCCACAAGGAGGTCAATTTCATGTTCTTCTGCAACTTCATAATCCTTATCAGTCAACTTACGCAGCTTCTTCTCATCAGTATCATACACCTTTCGCACGATAAAACCAGGGTTATCTCTGCGTTTCGGAAGTTGCTTATGAGCTGGAACAAAATTCACCACGCATCTATGCATCACTGATTCTGCTTGGACCTCATCACGATGGAAACTGTAGAACAATTCTCGTTCATCATTTGTCTCCCAGGTTCCACCTCCCTCTTTCTTTGCTTCATAATGACGATAAAACCACTGTCGTAGAATCATCATTCTTCCATCTTGTTTTTGAGTAATATCCTACAAAAAAAAGCAAGCGTAGTGGATGATAACAAGAAAGCCCCGACACTTCGATTTAGGGGTATATAGGAGATTTACAAAAGATTTCAACTAATTTTTTTTTTTACAAATTTGCAGACCTAAACTTACTTTCTAAAATGTCTTTTTCTATGTAATTTTCTTCAAAATAATTTGGGGTCAAATATTTCATCTGGTTTGGCCTAGGACCGGTCCGACTGATAAGCATATAAAAAATTAACTGTACCTTAATAATGGCAACATAAGGCATTGGACTATTGTCTCCATGATTCACCAGCACTGAATCCTCCTGTCAAAGAAATAATTGCCTCTTAGAATTGAGTCAACAGACACAAAACATTTATATGCAAAGGGAAAGCATGATTAAAAAAAGCAAAACTTCGAGTCTCAAAAAGAGCATCTATGGCTAATACAGACAACAAAGTTCCTTCAAAGCCCTATATTCAGCGATGTAATCAATTAAACAAAGGTGCACTCAATAACCATACATATATAATAATACATTCAATCTAGTCAACACAACTCACCAGCTTGTATCTTCTACCGTTGTACTCGAACTGCGCGTAATGGGTTCTTCTCCCTGTTCCTCTGCCCGTAACTTTAATCGGCTCACCAACCGGTTTCAAGTCATCTGTCGTCAGTTCATTCGGTGGTGTTTGGTTGTCATCACTCGAGAACACCTGAGCAAACCTCGGACGCGACACCATTTTTCTTCATCCTCCCTGTGTGAATAAGAGAACATAGACAATTAATAAGATATATTGTTGTTTTGTAAATATGATAGAACGTAGACTGTGTATTTACACACCTTATTAACTTTTGGGTCTTCCAGAGAGGTTAGATACATGCATATATATACTAACTTACTGTTTTAAAAATATATTTATTTTATTACCTAATTATCTTTAAAGACTTTTATGGTGAATATATTTTATTACTTTACTATCTTAGTCTCATTTTGAAAAGTTAATGTGAAAATTAATTAAGTATTAATTTAATTACTTTTTTTTTGAACAAAATTTAAGCAATTTTTTTATCGCTTAGTTATTATTTTCAAAACTTATAATTTTCTTAAATATTCATTTAGAAAAAATGTATTTTCAGTTACAATATCAATTTACATAAGTTTTTAGCTAAAATTTTATTAGCTACAGAATATATTGCAAAATTTCAAAACATGTTTACAAAATTTAATATTTCTTAACTTTATATTAGTCAAAAAATAATTTATTTGTGAAAATAAATTTATTTCCAAAAAGTGGCCAACTTCATCATTTTGGAATATCTTAGTAATAAAATAAGAATGGTGAACTTTATTATATGAAAATTTTATTAACAAAAATTAAGATTGGTCAAAGTAGTTTATAAAATGGGTCAACTTTCTCATTTAGGATATCTTATTAACAAAAATATAATTTTGTCAAAGTAATAAAATATAATAATAAATAATCAGTAAACTACTATGGATTTTATTGGTTAGGTAGTTATCTCATTAGCGGCTCTCATATGCTCCAAGTCATAATGCTCCAAGTCATAATGCTCTCTTGTAAAGTTTTTAAAAGAGCATTAATTTAAACTTATTTAAATTACAAATATAACCTTATATGATTAACTAAAATGTGAAGATAACATTCTAATATATTCAAAAACTAATCCTAGCGACGTACAATTTCATTATAAGTGTAGTTTAGTATTGAAACAAAAAAAGCCGTTAGCAATTTCCTAAACTCCCAATAATTGAAATCAAGGTATTTGCTTAGAAAACTTACTTGAATTTGTGTTTTTTAAAACATGTGTAGGTGTAAGGTCTTGTTTTATAACGTAAAACAAAGTTTCTAGTTTTTTTTTTGGATAAAAATGTTAAGATATTGTTACCAATTATCATTTTTTGACAAAAAATGCAGGGGGAATGAGAATTGGAAAAGAAATATAAAAAACTAAACAAAGACTCTTCCTAACCTATATTGGAACTTAAAAACAAGTTTAACAATTAACCACCAAACTAGATGAAGTTGGAACATCCTGCTTGCCACAAAAGGAGGATCCTCAGTTAACCAGAGAGACAGAACCGACAATTTTGGCTTCTCTGATGAGTTGCTCTTTATGATCAGCCCAACCAAGAACAGATTGCTAAGTACCTTCAAAGCTGAGTGTACACAGTCATACAGCAAAACCTGAGGCCAAAATTTCTGAGAAATAGGCAAGCAACGACCGTGTACATCAGCATCTGCAGAAAGAAGAGAATGGACTATGCAGGAGTCAAAGTGAACCACCACGCACTGGGATGTCCGGTCTCAAGTAAGTCGCCATAACGATCCGAGACCCAACTGATCCACATGGGATCTCACACCGAACCCTTACTCTGGCTACATAGAACATGAATCTGTTCATTCATGTGCACCATGTGTAGCCACTCACGAGAGGGGGAGAAAAACGGACAATGCGATGCTAAAAGCTCCTAACATGATGGACAGAGCAACACGACCTTGCAAATGATGAAGACGTAACAAGGAGAGAGAAATAACAGAGAAGAGCAAAAGAGCACATGAAGGAAAACCTTTCAAAGCAAAATCTTCTCGAAAAATACCCAAATCGGATCATTGCGACTATATCACAAGTACTATAGAAAATCAAGACAGATTTTGGTCAGCAGGTCAAAGATCATTCGACTCCTTTAACCCATTTATTACTGATATAAGCACAGATGAATTTTTGAAGATGTCAATTTTAGATCATGAAACAGCTCTTGAGTACTTAGCCGATTCATTTCAGAAACCAAACATTAACCATTAGATTTTAGGCGAAATCCAAGAAAAGTGCTTCATGTTTCCTTATTTCAAGATGATACCAGTATTGGAAAGCATAAGAAAAATAGCTATGATTGTGTCTCTTTAGTTTCCACTTTCACAAATGAGATAATGGCATATAAATACCCAAATCTCGAATCAGAAAAGGTGTAAGCTTTTGAACTTTATTATCTATTCTGATTTTGATTCTGAAACCTCGGGGGGGGGGGGGGGAGGCTTTCGAAACCAAACGAGACCTAAACCAACTACTGTGGTGCCTCCTTTGGGATCAAATTTTTGGAACAACAATTGGTATCTTTATTACATTAGCTATCTATATGAAGAAGAAATCATGTAACGAAGGGGATTCTTATTTGTACGAAGAATATGAATTTTCAACTTATGATCGTCACGAGTTGAATTATGCCCTTTCCGCTGCTCCTACATCTGATGGAAAGGAAGGAAGTCCACTACGGTATGGTGGAAGTAGTTTTTAGCTATTTTTTAGTAAAAAATAGCTAAAAAAGAAAAAAATAATAGTATGTATTCGTAACTGAG
Source organism: Moricandia moricandioides (assembly GCA_905132885.1). Lineage (NCBI taxonomy): Eukaryota > Viridiplantae > Streptophyta > Magnoliopsida > Brassicales > Brassicaceae > Moricandia > Moricandia moricandioides. Next base: position 39,777 of record CAJHQQ010000245.1, read on the forward strand.
CTACTAGAGAGTTATAAAAGAAAGGGAGGGTCTCGCATCTTGGTGATCCTTAGCTGAGTTGCCCCTTCTACCATCTGAGGTGGAATACGGATCAAGATTTGCGGGACATTTTCTAGAACTGAGAGAGAAAGAGGAGGAAATAGTTATGATGTTTAGTGAAAGTGGTATTCGAATACAGGGTTGGCTATGAGCACAAGAGGTGAAGCTTGTGAGGAAAGAGAAAGATAACAATACATTATGGACATATGTCTAAATTCCTTTTGTGCCACTAACTTATGTCTCTGTGTTAGCACAATACAATTGACCTTTTCTTTACAGGGTATACAACATCCATGTCTGACATCATTATCTAGTGAAATTTTAGAGTCAAACCATCTAAGGAAAAACACAAATGGCAATTTAGAAACCTAACATGAATCAATAAATTGTAATCAGAATCCAAGAAGTTGTGTTCAAATTTCCTCATTGTAAGATGATACCAGTATTGGAAAGCATAAGGAAAATAGCTACGATTATGTTTGTGTAACTTCTACTTTGAGAGATGAGATAATGACATACAAATACCAAAATCTCGAATCTGAAAAAGGTATAAAATTTTAAAATGTATGTTTGCAAACATTTTCTAAAATCACGAGAGCCAAGACGAAAGAGTTATAAGGTTAAGTGACACTCGTATGGCATAAAAGGCTGGCTTAGAGCACAAGAGGTTATACTTGTGGGGAAAGAGAAGACAATAGTACATTACGTGATAGCGATCACCATGCCCAAATTGAATGATATCACCCAGCCCAACTTGATCGCTGTCTTTAGGAACCTCTGTTCAGTGTTTGGTTCTGCAAAAGGGTTATCTTTTTCATTTGATGATGCAACGCAATTGTCTGATGATGAAAGTTTTTGTATTAGGGATGATTGTGGTGGAATTATAGTTTCTGATTGATTTTGTTTGCATGGAAAATTTGTGAGAATTGAGTATATTTTTTTTGGAATATTTTAATTTTCTTTGAAATTTAATTAGAATAAAATTTTATTTGTCATTTTTTGATTCTTTATTATTTTAAAAATCAAAATATTAAATAAAATTTGTTATAAACAAAATGAAACAATTAAATATAAAAAATACAATGAAATATTCAAAGATTGCTATTGATAGAAGACGACAATAGTAATTACAAATTGTTGTAGTAAATTAAACAAAAGCTATAGTTAAAAAGTTATAATATCATTTTCGCGATGCTATAATAAAAAATTACAATTGCATAATGCGAATTGCTATTAATAATTAAATATCAATAGCACATAGAAAAACTGCTATGAAATGTACGAGAACTATTATCGCGGGCGATATTGGAACGCTTTCTACAACGCTATGGTAACGTGTGACAGCGCTTTAGCGATGCTATTAAAACTCTTATTTCCTGTAGTGATTTATTAATAAATATTTTTACAACTAAAAATTCCATCTTTTTTTGGGTAATATTCTACCAAAAATTCAAGTGTAGTAATAAAACAAGAAAGCCACGAGATTGAGATTTAGGGGGATATAGGCGATTTACTAAAGATTTCAACTAAATTTTTTTTTAAAAAAAATATGTGGACCTAAAATTACCTTTTCAAACGCGTATTATATGTATTTTTTTTTCAAAAAAAAATTGGGGTTAAATATTTCATTCGGCTTGGTCTAGGACTAGTCATGTTGATAAGCATATAGAAAAATTAACTTTACCTTAATAATGGCAATATAAGGCATTGGACTATTATCTCCTTGATTCACCAGCACTGAATCCTCCTGTGCAAGAAAAAGTTGCCTCTAAGCATTGAGTCAACCGGACATCAAAAATTCCTGTGCAAAGGGAAAGCATGATCTAAAAAGAAAATTTTCAAGTCTCAAAAGAGCATCTAAGGCTAATACAGACATCAAAGTTCCTTCAAAGCCCCAGATATAACAATGTAATCAGTTAACAAAGGTGCACTGAAAACACATACATATATAATAATGCATTCAATCTAGTCAACACAACTCACCAGCTTGTATCTTCTACCGTTGTACTCGATCTGCCCGTAGTGGGTTCTTCACCAACCGGTTTCACGTCACCCGTAGTCAGTTTATTCGGTGGCGTTTGGTCAACATCATTCAAGAAAACCTGAGCAAACCTCGGACGCAACACCATTCTTCTTCCTCCTCCCTGTGTGAATAAGAGAACATAGAAAATTAATAATATATATTCTTGTTTTGTAACTATGATAGAACGTAGTATGTATATTCACACACCTTATTAACCTTTGGGTCTTCCAAAGAGGTTAGATACATCCATATATATATATATATATATATACAAACTTACAGTTTTAAGACTGGATTTATTTTATTGCCTGTTATCATTAAAAATTTATGGTGAATCTATTTTATTACTTTACTATCTTAGTATCATTTTGAAAGGTTTATGTGAAAATTAATTAAGTATTAATTTAATTAAATTTTTAAAAAATTATATGCGGAAGTTTTATGTCTTAGTTATTATTTTTGCAAATTTATAATTTTCTTAAATGTTCGTTTAGAAAAAAATGTATTTTCAGTTAAAATATCAGTTTACAGAAATTTTTAGCTAAAATTTTATTTGATACAAAATATATTGCAAGATTTGAAAACATATTTACAAAATTTAATATAAATTAATTTGATATTAGCTAAAACATATTTTATTGGTGAAAAGTTATTTTATTTCCAAAAGTGGTCAAGTTCATCATTTTGGGATATCTTACTAATAAAATAAAAATGGTGAACTCTTTTATAAAAAAAATTATTAACAAGAATTAAGATTGGTCAAACTAGTTAATAAAAAGGGTCAACTTTCTCATTTAGGATATCTTATTAACAAAAATAATATTTTGTCAAAGTAATAAAAATAAAATAAAAGGAAATCAATAAACTACTATCGGTTTTATTGGTGAGGTAGTTAGCTCATTGGCGGCTCCTATATGCTCCAACTCATAATGATTTCTTGTGAAGTTTTTACAAGAGCATTTAAACTTATTAATTTTAAATTACAAATATAACCTTATATGATTAACTAAAATGTAAATTAACATTCTAATATATTCAAAAACTAATCCTATCTACGTAAAATTTCATTACAAATGTAGGTTAGTTATGAAAGTTGTGTCTTGCACCATAAAAGCCGTTAGCAATTTCCTAGACTCCCAATAATTGAAAGCAAGGTATGTGTTTAGAAAACTTACTTGAATTTGTGTTTTTAAAACATTTTCAGGTGTAGGAACTTCTTTAATAACGTAGAACAAAGTTTCTAGTTATTTGTTTTGATAAAAATGTTAAGATATTATTACCAATTTTTATTTTTCGACAAAAATACAGGGGGAACGAAAAGTGGAAAAGAAATAAAACAACTAAAAAAAGATTCTTCCTAACCTATATTGGAACTTAGACAACAATTAGAACAACTAACCACCAGACTAGACGAAGTTGGAACATCCCGCTTGCCGCAAAAGGAGGAACCTCAGTTAACCCGAGAGACATAACCTGTTAATTTTGGCTTCCTTGATGATTCACTCTTTATGATCAGGTACAACCAAGGACAGATGCTGGAGACCTTCAAAGCTGAGTCTACACAGTCAGACAGCAAAACCTGAGGCCAAATACACCGCAAGGAAAGGTCGAGCTTTATTTATGAAACAATAAACAAAGAGTTATACAAGTCATGGACACAACACGACGTCGGTGACCGCTACACTGGGCCATGAACCCAAAGGCTACAGACCCAAAATGGCTGAGAATGAATGGACTACACGGGAGTCCAACTGAACCACCACACACTGGGATGTCGGGTCTCAAATAAGTCGCCACAATGATCCAAAACCCAACTGATCCAACTGGGATCTTGCACTGAACCCTTACTCCGGATACATAGAACATTAATGTCGTCATTCATGTGCACCGTGTTGTAACCACTAACAAGAAACGGAGAACAAAAGACAATGCGATGCTAAAATCTCCAAACACGATGGACAGAGCAACATGACCTTGCAAATGAAGACGACGGAACAAGGAGAGAGCAATACCATAGAAAAGGAAGAGAAGCCATACACGACAGATCCTAAGACTCCTAATTTCGATTGCAAGAACAAACCACAGAGACAGAACGGCCACACATCCGCGTTATCCACCGTGCACGCTTTGACAAGACAGAGCCGCCATCACCCCTGGGAAAACGACAGAACTTCGACAGACAACGAGACTCCAACTCGCCATCTAGGGAGAACTTTAAACTACACTCCAAAACATAGTGAGACATTTCAAAATACCACACAACAAGACCCGGAGGAGCGAGACCGCCATAAAACACCACACGCCGCAAACTTCGTTCATACCACCAGATCTACGAAGGGAAAACTGAGATCCAGATGTAAACACCAGAGTCGTGCGTACATAATAAATTTGAAACATTCGCTTATGTTAAATAATTTTTTAAAAAACATTATAGGGCATATTTATATATACTTTATTCATAAACAAACGTTTTTGATCGATTATTATTTTTTACAATTGTAACTTATATGTTAATTATGACTAAGTAATTATAACATATCCTTTTCCTTTTTACTTTTTATATATCTTTATGTTCATCTTTCTTTTCCAATAAATTTTTTTTTCTTACATCTTTGATATTTTTATCTAATTTTTTTTTTATTTTTTTAATTAATGTTTTTTTCAATAACTTTTTATATGTTGCAGTTTTATATTTATCAGTCAAAATAATGAAAACTTTATGCTCTCTACCAATATTTTATTTCAAATTTAATTAATTTATACAATATCTTATTTTTATTTTGTTTAGAGGATCAAAATATCTTTCCACGGCTCTGCTCAAACCGCCTCGCTGAGACTCCAATCAGAACCCACAGACCTCAGATCTGAACTCCCCATAGCATATCTAGATGAATTCTTAACGTAGCTCTGACCACAACACCATGCATATCGACGGAACGAAGGGAAGAGGTAAAACGAAGCAAAAAGCAAAGTGGGGGAAGAGAAGAAGAAGGAGGAGGAGGAGGAGGAGGAGGAGGAGGAGGAGGAGGAGGAGGAGGAGGAGGAGGAGGAGGAGGAGGAGGAGGAGGAGGAGGAGGAGGAGGAGGAGAGGAAGCTCCCGACGGCCACACGTGCCGAAGGCGGCCTCCGGAGCCAGGAAATGCATTACTCAAAGAACTAGAGAGAAGTTAAAGGCTTTGAAGAGAGAAAAAAAGTCTTCTCGGCAAATTCTAGTTTCTAGTTATTGTTATGCACGTATGTTAGTTGTGTAGCGTAGGATTGCAAAAAGGTTATTTTTAAAGCTACTGTGCACATGTTTCATCCTCTGTATATGCATGGTGTTATGATGATTCTTTTTTTTTTGTTTTGTAGATTTTAAAACACATACTTATATAGTGTTCACTCTAGTGTCTCGCCTCCGAATTCCTTCTAACCCTAGCGTCGCCAACATCTGATTTTTGTTCCAGTGGAGGAGATCAACTGCGAACTTGCTGTATTGGTTTTCTTCGCCCCCCCCCAGCTCCTCTTTATTCCTCTATTTTTCCTCTCTTCTCCATCTACTCCGATATGATTTTCTCCTCTGGACTTCTCCGGTTCGCCGGTGATTTAACAATGGCAAGGCGGGTTTTCGTCAAACTGCTGGAGGAGATGTGAGGTGTAGCAAGCTGAAGCGATTGGTGGAGCCAGTGTAGAAGCCTGAAAACCGAATTGATATAAACGATTAAAATAAAGCGATGTTAAGGAAATATACGATTCAAAGACGAGATAAAACCCGAGATGAAAAAACGATTAGAATTATAGACCATGGAGTCGAGACGGATCTCTTTCCTTAACTCTTAATATTCGCTCCGTAGTGAGACGGACTTGTACGAATTAGAGCCCAGGATACAACCATGATAGACGATTCACGCTTCACTCGTGAACGTCCCTAACAAACTAATAAAACTATGAACACTCTCTAAAACTTACGCTAGGGATTTGCTGGTTTTCGTTGAGAAAAACGATAAGAAATGAAGACGAGGATTCAAGTTTATTTAAAGAGAAAGACGAAAGCCACTTCCCGTAACCACTACTGCACGTGGGCGGAGATCTCGCGGAGATCGAGGGAGTTGAGTTTCGAAAACTTATCCCTCAAGACTCTTTTCTCGTTTAAATATCTGAGAGGAAAAATTGCGTGTCGTTTTTTTATTTGTTAGACAAACTACATGTCGTTTTAAAACGAATTGCATGTTGTTTTTTGGCAAAAACCGTTGGGCTTAATTGGGCCCAAAAAGAACATCTTTTAGTGGCCCTGGGGCCACATTTACCCAAGCCCAAGCCCAAGCCCAAGCCCAAGCCCAAGCCACCCACGCCCACGCCCACGCCCTCGCCGAGCCGAGCCGGCCGGACGGCGGCGGCGGCGCGCGTGTGGGGTGCCTCCTCTCTCTGAGCTGTTTACACTATGCTATCAAAGCGTCATATATATACAACTCAAAATCCTCTTTTCTAACCAATGTGGGACAAAACTCAACTTGTGAGTTTCATGTGTTCAAGATCACAACTTCATCACATCATTTCTCATTCAATTTAAATCTGTTTTTGATGTTTCAATATATCAGATTGTAGTACTCATTACAAGCTTTACAATGATCTATTAACATGATCAAGACGACCACCGGTTTGGCCGGAAAAGCCACCGGAAAAGTCAAAAAAATCACTGTACAAAAAACAGTTTCCAACAATCCCCCACATGAATAGAAATGAATCTAAACATATGCAGACTAAATGCAGACTCGATAGACTCTAGTTACTATACTTATTTTAATCATGACTAGACTGGACAGACTTATCGAGAGTGTTTGCGAAAAATTCACTGTGTTTGAGTTGGTGGCATTTTTAAGCATTGAACCACTCATAGTTAATATCTGTCGAGTTTACTTTACCAGAAGGTGAACATGATGTCTTGAACCAACCGATGTTTTATGTAAACCAAGACAACAGGTATAACGCAGCTTCATTTTCTCGTAGAACTTAGTTCTCTATTGTGTTCATTGTGGCCCTGAACTATTCATGGTTTTCATGAGTGAACTTAGAGAATATAGCCTTGCATTCATTCTCCTAGAAACGGCCTCATTTCACACTCATTAGGTGATTGACCATGAAAAGTATTGAGTAATACTTCGCTTTAGAAGCTATGGAATCATTAAAAGTCTATGCTTATCCTTCTCACATTAGCACTTTTATCATCTTAGGAGTTGGGTAGAGATCATAGTCTCAAAGTGCTTTTGGTAGATTTTGTTTGATTTTGTTTTCCCTTTGAACCTACGTCTTGGGATCTCCAGTCATGATAGGTAGGGTTGCAATCAAGCATCCTCATTTGTTATAGGCTTTAAACCCATTCTTTTGATGATTTAGCAACAATATCTCGTGGCAAACCTTTAGTGGATGGATCTGCTAGGTTGTCAGCCGATTTGATATAATCTATTGTGATTACACCATTTGAGATAAGTTGTCTGATGGTTTTATGTCGTCTTCTAATATGACGAGATTTACCGTTGTAGAGATTATTTTGAGCCCGAGCTATAGCTGATTGACTATCACAATGTATTCGTATAGCTGGCACAGGTTTCTCCCACATAGGAATATCTTCCAAAAAATTTCTAAGCCATTCAGCTTCTTCTGCTGCTTTGTCTAAGGCTATAAACTCAGATTCCATGGTGGATCTGGCTAACACAGTTTGTTTGGTAGATTTCCATGATATTGCTGCCCCTCCTAGTGTAAAGACGTATCCACTTGTGGATTTTGAGTTTTTAGAATCTGATATCCAGTTAGCATCACTGTATCCTTCTAAAACTGCTGGTTCTTTACCATAGTGAAGCCCAAAATTTTTGGTGTAGCGCAAGTAATTAAGTACTCTTGTTATACCTTTCCAGTGTGTATGGCCTGGATTACTTGTATATCGACTAAGTACGTTTACTGCATGCGCTAGATCTGGTCTAGTGCAATTGGTCAAGTACATGAGACTTCCAATCACTCCTGCATACTCGTTTTGTGAAACCGCTTCACCTGAATTCTTTGTCAAGTGCATTTGGGGATCTAACGGAGTTTTTGCCATACTATTAGAGTAGTTTTTAAATCTCTCTAATATTGTTTGAGCATAATGAGATTGGGTTAAGGTAATTCCATTTGAATTTCTTGTAATTTTTACCCCGAGAATAACATCTGCTAATCCCATATCTTTCATCTCAAATTTTCCTTTGAGCATGTTTTTTGTGTGATTGATAATATCTTTATTGCTTCCAATAATGAGCATATCATCTACATATAAACATAGCAAAACATACGCATTTTTGGTAGTTTTGTAGTATATGCATTTATCACATTCGTTAATTTTAAAACCATTTGACATCATTACATTATCAAATTTTTCATGCCATTGTTTAGGAGCTTGTTTAAGCCCATAAAGTGACTTTACAAGTCGACATACTTTGTTTTCCTGTCCAGGAATAACAAAGCCTTCAGGTTGTTTCATGTAAATTTCCTCTTCTAGATCACCATTTAGGAATGCGGTTTTTACATCCATTTGATGGATTTCTAGGTCTCTTAAAGCTGCGATTGCTATCATCAGCCTTATTGAGGTTATTCTCGTTACTGGAGAATAAGTGTCAAAATAGTCAAGGCCTTCTTTTTGTCGGAATCCTTGAACTACAAGCCTTGCTTTGTGTAAACCAGGTGTTCCATCAGGGTTTAGCTTTCGCTTCATTATCCATTTATTCCCTAATGCTTTGCAGCCTGGTGGTAAATCTGTTATATACCATGTATAATTTTGCATGATAGAATCAAATTCACTTTTGACGGCTTCGTTCCAAAACGGAGCGTCTGGTGAGGACATGGCTTCTGCCAAGGTTTTTGGATCATTTTCTACTAAAAATGCCATTAAGAAATCTTCACCAAAAGATTTTTCCTTTCGAGCTCTTTTGCTCCTTCTAGGTTCATCTTTTTCATTTTCTGAAATATCATTAACAGATATTTCTACATTTGACTCAGTTTCTGAAATATTATGCTCGTCTCTTTCTTCTCGAGTTCGTTTTGAACCTTGTTTTTCCTTGCAAGGAAAGATATTTTCGAAGAATGATGCATTTCTTGATTCCATTACTGTATTTTCATGAATAACTGATATTTCAGATTTATGTACCAGAAACCGATATGCACTACTATTATTTGCATATCCGATGAAGATGCAATCCACTGTTTTAGGTCCAATAGCGACCTTCTTTGGTAGTGGTACCGCAACTTTTGCTAAGCACCCCCACACTTTAAGGTATTTATACGAAGGTAAATTACCTTTCCATAGTTCATATGGAGTTTTGCCAGTTACTTTGTGTGGAATTTTGTTGAGGATATAATTAGTGGTAAGCAATCATTCCCCCCACATGTTCTGGGGTAACCCAGATTCCTGCAACATTTCATTCATCATCTCTTTTAGAGTTCGATTTTTGCGTTCAGCAACTCCATTAGATTCTGGTGAATAAGGAGCTGTAGTTTGATGAATTATTCCATGTTCTTTACAAAATGCATTAAATGGACCATCATACTCGCCTCCTCTGTCGCTTCTAACTATTTTAATAGTTGTTTTAAGCTGATTTTCAACCTCGAGTTTAAATTCTTTGAATTTTTCTAAGGTTTCATCTTTGCTATGTAATAAATATACATAACAATATTTTGTGCAGTCGTCTATGAAGGTCACAAAGTACTTTTTCCCACCTCTAGTTTGTATATATTTTAAGTCACATAAATCTGTGTGAATTAAATCTAGAGGTTTGTTAGTTCTTTCAACACGAGGTGAGGGTGTTTTTGTGAGCTTAGCCTGTACGCATACTTCACATTTTTGTTTACTTGTTTTGTATTTTGGGATTAAGTTTTGATTCATTAATCTTTGTATCGATTTGTAGTTTACATGGCCTAATCTTTCATGCCATATATTAAAAGACTCAACCAAATAAGCAACTGGCTCTTTCTTATTCATTGAAACTTTTGGAGCTACAATTTTCGGAAGGACTGTCATTACATTCATCTTGACCAGTCCATCCTTAACATACCCTTTTCCCAAATACATCCCATTCTTCCTAATCACGAGCTTGTCCGCCTCAAGGGTTGTGGCGAATCCATTCTTGCTGAGCAAGGTTCCCGAGACCAGGTTCTTCCTCATGTCAGGCACATGCGTCACATTCTGCAGAGTGACTTCACGTCCAGATGTCATCTTCAAAATCACCTTGCCGCGACCTTCAATCTTGGAGACTGCAGTGTTCCCCATGAACAACTTCTCCTGATTCTTGCTTTTCTGGTAGGTGCTGAACTTCGTCCTATCAGTGCAAATGTGGGTAGTGGCACCAGTGTCATACCACCATTCCTTAGGGTTGTTGCTCTCAACCATGTTGACTTCAGTCACCACTGCAACGAGATCTTCTTCAGTGAGATTCGCCTGAGCCTTCTCATCTCTGATCTTGCTGCGACACTCAGTAGTCCTGTGACCAACTTTGTGGCAGTAGTGACATTTTCCCTTGAATTTCTCCACATTTGCCTTGATCTCAATGCCTTTCTTCTTGAAGTTTGGACCAGAAGCTTTCAAATTTGCAGCTGTTTTGAAAGGTTTTGCAGGAGATCGGGCAATTGCCTTTCCTTTACCTTTCATTTCAGCCACGTTGACATTATGCTCTTTAGCTTGGAGCAGCTTGTTATCATTTCGGTTCCTGGCTTCCATCTGAAGCCTCTGAATGAGATCTTCAAGTCCCATCTTCTTCTTTTTGTGCTTCAGGTAGTTCTTGAATTCTGCATAGCTTGGAGGAAGCTTTTGGATGAAGCTGAGAGTTGTGAATGTCTCACAGATGGACATTCCTTCAGCAGCAATTTCATGGCAAATGAGCTGAAATGCTTCCACCTAATCCATGATGGGTTGTGAATCCACCATTTTGAAGTCATGGAATTTGCAATCACATACTTCTGACATCCAGCGTCCTCACCTCTGTACTTCTTGTCCAGTGATCTCCATAGTTCTTTTGACGTGGGAATCTCACAGTAGACTTGGTACAATGGGTCAATAAGGCGACCCAAAATGTATCCTTTGCAGATGTAGTCGGATTGCATCCAACTATCAACACATGCAAGGGTGTAGACATCATCAATCCCGTAAGGGACAAGGGGCTTGTCCTCCTGGATGACTTTATCCAGCTTCATTGTTGTCAGGAAGAACATCATCTTCTTTTGCCACGTTTTGAAGCCTTTGCCATCAAACTTTTCTGGCATTAATCCTTGAGTGATCAAGCTAGGTACAGTCGGAGGAGTTGGCACTACAACCGGAGCACTTGTGGTTCCTTGAATAGGACCCATTTGATAGAGACCAGCACCGAACAGGCTTCGGCGTGTGGTTTCATCAGCAACATTTCCCACTGGAAGGGTAGGTGTCGTTGTTGCAGCGGTTGTTGCTGTTGCATCAACAGTTGTCATGGTTGCATCACTTTGAGCAGCGTTGAGTGGAGTTTGCGTATCAATGGTGGTGTCAATGGGGGTGTTGTTAACATCCGTCATTTTTCTGTTGAGAAAACATGAAAGCGGATTAGACTCCAATCAACAAATAACATATTATTTCAAATAAATAATAGTTTAAAATCGATTGTCATTTTTGGTATTTTTATTAGATCGCTTAAAGCGTTACAAACCACCAAATCATATCGATATAAGTCTGAAAAAACGTTTTGCAAACTCGCTTAAAAGCGTTCGCAGAAATCGTTTGTGTAGACTTGTAGATTGTTTCACAGACGTGCTTTGGAAAGCTATTGTGAAAACGAATCGTTTTTATAACATTTTTTTTTTTTATGATTCATGTAACAAAAAACGTTTCGCGATAAAGCTATGAAGCAAAACGCAAACCGTTTTCAGATAAAAAAGAAACGTTTCGCGATAGAGCTAGGAAGCAAAACGCAAACCGTTTTCAAATAATTAAGAAACGTTTCGCGATAGAGCTAGGAAGCTAAACGCAAACCGTTTTCAGATAATTAAGAAACATTTCGCGGAAGTGCGTAAAGCAAATCGCAAACACCGTTTCGACATAAAATATTAGCCGTTTTAGAAATCCTTGAAATCGTTTTATAAAAACGTATTAAGATCAATCCGATTAAAGCTTATATGTAATAGAAGCGATTAAGAATTAAGACTGTAGAAGCCTGAAAACCGAATTGATATAAACGATTAAAATAAAGCGATGTTAAGGAAATATACGATTCAAAGACGAGATAAAACCCGAGATGAAAAAACGATTAGAATTATAGACCATGGAGTCGAGACGAATCTCTTTCCTTAACTCTTAATATTCGCTCCGTAGTGAGACGGACTTGTACGAATTAGAGCCCAGGATACAACCATGATAGACGATTCACGCTTCACTCGTGAACGTCCCTAACGAACTAATAAAACTACGAACACTCTCTAAAACTTACGCTAGGGATTTGCTGGTTTTCGTTGAGAAAAACGATAAGAAATGAAGACGAGGATTCGAGTTTATTTAAAGAGAAAGACGAAAGCCACTTCCCGTAACCACTACTGCACGTGGGCGGAGATCTCGCGGAGATCGAGGGAGTTGAGTTTCGAAAACTTATCCCTCAAGACTCTTTTCTCGTTTAAATATCTGAGAGGAAAAATTGCGTGTCGTTTTTTTATTTGTTAGACAAACTACATGTCGTTTTAAAACGAATTGCATGTTGTTTTTTGGCAAAAACCGTTGGGCTTAATTGGGCCCAAAAAGAACATCTTTTAGTGGCCCTGGGGCAACATTTACCCAAGCCCAAGCCCAAGCCCAAGCCCAAGCCCACGCCCACGCCCTCGCCGAGCCGAGCCGGCCGGACGGCGGCGGCGGCGCACGCGTGGGGTGCCTCCTCTCTCTGAGCTGTTTACACTATGCTATCAAAGAGTCATATATATACAACTCAAAATCCTCTTTTCTAACCAATGTGGGACAAAACTCAACTTGTGAGTTTCATGTGTTCAAGATCACAACTTCATCACATCATTTCTCATTCAATTTAAATCTGTTTTTGATGTTTCAATATATCAGATTGTAGTACTCATTACAAGCTTTACAATGATCTATTAACATGATCAAGACGACCACCGGTTTGGCCGGAAAAGCCACCGGAAAAGTCGAAAAAATCACTGTACAAAAAACAGTTTCCAACAGCCAGTACAAGATCTCTCGCAACAAAGGGTCTTTTCTTAGATCTAGGTCAGATGTAAGGGTTCACGGTTCCTCGGAAATGGAGAGCGTCGCTGCCTCACCTGGAGCCTTCCTTACCGTTCTCCAGACCCTCTGTCGCCATTTTCGTATCCTATGGTCTGTGTGAGTTCCTCTTCTCTGTCTCCCGAAGGTACACGGTGTAGAGGCCATGGAAGTTTACTCTGTCCCTAGATCTGTCTCTTCGCACAGCAGTGCGTTTGGTGCTTTCGGTTCCGGTGAGCTCCTCCTCTTCTCAGATCGAAAAGGGACTTGGGCTGTCCCATACTTAAGCCGCATGGCGTTTGGAGTCTATCACCTTCATCGTAGCTCTCTCCTGATTTGAGAGCTCTGCCTCTCACTGTTCTAAATCATTTGAATGTTTTTTGCTGTCCAAAGATGTTAGCTGCTTTTCTTTGAGTCTCGTGAAGCATTCCAACTTGGTTTGTGTCTGGTTTCTACCATTTCCCTACCGTCTACTTCCACACCGTGAAGCTCAATAGTCTCTCAAGGCTTGTTTTTGTTGGTATTTCCAGAGTTGGTGGCATTGTACGGGCTGATGCAGAGCTTGGTCACCTCTTCCGGCTAATGCGATTGTAGCCTCCCGCCCAAGGGGGCCTTTGGTTATCAGAATTCTTCGAGGCCTATTGATTCCTTTTGCAGGTTCCAGTTTAAGATTGGGCATTTGTTAAAACTGAGAGAGCAAGAGCAGGAAAGAGTTATAAGGATTTGTGACAGTTGTATCGGAATAAATGGTTGGTTTTGAGCACAAGAGGTGAAGCTTGTGAGGAAAGAGAAGACAATAGTACATTATGGGCACCTCTCTAAATTACTCTTGTGCCACTAACTTATGTCTCTGTCTATCTACTTCCTTACTTGCCTCAGTTTCAACTTCATTGGATAAGGTGTCATCCGATAAATGCAATTATTGTAAACCTACTCATTTATTTACCCAAAAATAAATTGTTGATAAAGACAAAAAAGTTATAGTGATAAAGCAGAAACTAAAAGATAAATCAAATTTATTTATTTATTCTAACAATATCTAAGAAAATGATTTCTTGAGCCATCTAGTCGTAGTAAACAAATAAAAGTTTCAAATCTTTCAAATTCAATGTAACTTAACACCTACCGTAAACGTCTATATATTCAAAATTATAAAACATATTTAGAAATAATAACAAAAAACAGAAATAATAATAAAACATAAAAATAATAGAGCTATTCCATATTCTGCAAGATCCCTACTGAAATAAAGATCCATTGACGATTGATATATCAACATAATCAAAGTCTTACAATTCTTTCATAAATAAGTATTACCTGAGATAACTACACGAATAACATGATGAAGATAATGCATCCCTCGTGCAGTCCCTGTGATGATTTTATACTGTGTTAGCACAATACAATTGACCTTTTCTTTATAGGATTTACAACATCCATGTATGACATCATTATCTAGTCAAATTTTAGAGTCGAACAATTTAAGGAAAAAACAAATGGCAATTTAGAAACCAAACATGAATCAATAAATTGTAATCAGAATCCAAGAATTTGTGATCAAATTTCCTCATTGTAAGATGATACTAGTATTGGAAAGCATAAGGAAAATAGCTACGATTATGTTTGTGTAACTTCTACTTTGAGAGATGAGATAATGACATACAAATACCAAAATCTCGAATCTGAAAAAGGTATAAAATTTTAAAATGTATGTTTGCAAACATTTTCTAAAATCACGAGAGCCAAGACGAAAGAGTTATAAGGTTAAGTGACACTCGTATGGCATAAAAGGCTGGCTTAGAGCACAAGAGGTTATACTTGTGGGGAAAGAGAAGACAATAGTACATTACGTGATAGCGATCACCATGCCCAGATTGAATGATATCCCCCAGCCCAACTTTAATTTTACTGCATCTCGAGCATCTTACATCAGTCATCTGCATCCAAAGCCAAAACATGACATGGTCAAAAATATTCTCCAACTGAAATCCAAGAAACTGGATAAAACTTTGACTGTCAGAGATGAAAAAACCTGTATTCGTTCCGCATCATCAGACTCATTCTTTTCAGTTTCCTCATCATTTAGACCCTCCTGAATCCCATAGGAAAAAAAAAAGCTAATCGTCGAACATGTAAGAAATAATCATTACTATCTGTGCTTTATAGCCAAAGCAAGATTAAGATGAATCTGTTTACAAATATGTAATATAACAATTCCCTAACCTTAAACTCAATATGTGAGTCCAGCAGTGCAGTGTTCTCTAGACCCAAAAAATTGGAATTGCTTTTCAAATCATCATAGTTAAGGCACTAAAAATTTAGCAAGTCATATCAAAATATCACATTAAATTCATAGATCAACTACTATGAATATGGAGCACACATGAACAAACAATCATGAAATGGCATGAATGCAGATTCTAACCTTGAGATTGAATACCAATGTCCTTATCCTTTGATTGTATTTACACTACTAGAATAATGCCTAGTCTCCAACAGCCATATCAATCAGAAGTTTCTCGGTAAAGAGTATCTCCTACTATATTCTGATAATCATATTTTAGTTGGATTTTGGGTCTCGGAAACTCGTTTTCTTGGAAATAAGTCGGTACATTCCGATAACTAATATTGTCGAAAATCTTTGTCAGAAATATATCGGAACACTCCGATGAACTTCCGGGAATACATTCCGATAAATTTCTGAGGATTTAATGTTTTAAAACAAAAAAAGAAAAAATAATTAATATAAATAAAGCTCAAATAATATTAAAATTATTAAATGTGTATTACATATAAAAAAATTAACCATAGAATAATCTGATGCAAGAGAAACATATAAAGCCAGCTCAAGGGCACACGCCGGATGAACAGCAGCATCTAGGAAGAGAAAACTCTCATCCTTGCAAGCAGCTTTTTAAAAAATGGGCAATGTGAAAGGTGACCATATAACAAGGGATAATATCTAGAATGCGATCAAAGAAGACCTTTAAATTATTGGATTCTCGTGAGATCCACTCTCATCCTGTTGAAGAGGGGATCCATCTGAACCCACATTTGCTTCATCACCAGCTTTATAGCATATGTTCTGGACTTCTTTGAGAAGCTTGGCCAAACACTTGTTACGATAAGCATCAACTTTTAGTGAATCAAACTTGCTTAAGATAGAATGATACTCTAATGAAATGGGGAAGGCTACTTCTTCCTTCTTTCTAATATCAACAGGAGGAACGTTTATTTTCTGGGAAGATGGTTTAGTGTTCTCTAGAACCAAGAGGTGAATCTAGAACTAATAATGATTTGGGGCACATTTTAGTGAAATATAAAAACATAAAGACAATCATAATTTCATGAATTTCAAATAGAGTTTCTGTCAAGGTTTAAATAATTTCCTTTGTAAAACAATTTCTTTTAAAAAAAATTGTTTGTGCATGCACCCTTAGTTGATCAAGTTTATTCGGACCTATCTAGAACTTCCCCAGTTTCAAGGTCAGGAAGATCACCCATTCACGACATTGACTTTTCCACAAGGAGGTCAATTTCATGTTGTTTTTCAACTTCATAATCCTTATCAGTCAACTTACGCAGCTTTTTCTCATCAGTATCATACACCTTTTGCACGATAAAACTAGGGTTATCTCTGCGTTTCGAAAGTTCTTATGACCTGGAACAAATTTCACCAAGCATCTATGGATCACAGATTCTGTGTGGACCTAATCACGATGGAAACTGTAGAACAATTCTCGTTCATCATTTGCCTCCCATGTTCTACCACCCTCTTTCTTTTCTTCATATTGACGATAAAACCACTGTCCTAGAATCATCATTCTTCCATCTTGTTTTTATGTAATATCCTACCAACAAAAACGAGTGTAGTGGATGATAAAACAAGAAAGCCCCGAGATTGAGATTTAGGGGGATATAGGCGATTTACTAATGATTTCAACTAAATTCTTGTTTTTTTTTACAAATTTTTGGACCTAAAATTACTTTTTGAAACACTTATTTCTATGTAATTTTCTTCAAAAAAATTAGGGGTCAAATAGTTCATCCGGCTTGGCCAAGGACCTGTCTTGCTGATAAGCATATAGAAAAATTAATTGTACCTTAATAATGGCAATATAAGGCATTGGACTATTGTCTCTTTGATTCACCAGCACCGAATCCTCCTGTGCAAGAAACAATTTCCTCTAAGCATTGAGTCAACCAGACACTAAACATTCATGTGCAAAGGGAAATCATGATCTAAAAAGAAAAACTTCGAGTCTCAAAAAGAGCATCTATGGCTAATACAGACATAAAATTTCCTTCAAAGCCTTAGATTCAGCGATGTAATTAATTAAACAAAGGTGCACTCGAAACCAATACATATATAATAATGCATTCAATCTAGTCAACACAACTCACCAGCTTGTATCTTCTACCGTTGTACTCGAACTACCCGTAATGGGTTCTTCTCCATGTTCATCTGCCCGTAACTTTAACCGGCTCACCAACCATTTTCTTGTCATGATAGAACGTAGTATGTATATTCACAAACCTTATTCACTTTTGGGTTTTCCAAATAGGTTAGATACATGCATATATATACTAACTTACATATTTAAGACCAGATTTATTTTATTGCCTAATTATCTTTAAGGACTTTTATGGTGAAGCTATTTTATTACTTTAATATCTTAGTCTCATTTTAAAAAGTTTATGTTAAACTTATTTAAGTATGAATTTAGTTATATTTTAACAATATTTAAGAGGAAATTTTTTATCGCTTAGTTTTTTTTAATTATAATTTTCTTAAATGTTCGTTTCAAAAAATGTATTTTAAGTTAAATTATCAATTTACAAAAAAAAATTAGCTAATGCTTTTTTATAAAAATACATTGCAAGATCTCAAAACATATTTAAAATTTTTAGTATTTATTAATTTAATATTAGTTAAAACATATTTTATTGCTAAAAAAATAAATTTATTTCCAAAAGTGGTCAACTTCATCATTTTGGGATATCTTACTAATAAATTAAGAATGGTGAACTTTATTATATGAAAATTTTATTAAAAAAAATAATGATTGGTCAAACTAGTTAGAAAAAGGGTCAACTTTCTTATTTATGATATCTTATTAACAAAAGTATAATTTTGTCAAAGTAATAAAAATAAAATAAAATGTAATCAGTAAATTAATATGGTAGGGTAGTTAGCTCATTGGCGGCTCTCATATGCTCCAAGTCATAATGCTCTCTTGTGAAGTTATTACAAGGGCATTTAAACTAATTAATTTTAAATTACAAATATAACCTTATATGATTAACTAAAATGTAAAGATAACATTCTAATTTATTCAAAAACTAATCCTAGATACGTACAATTACATTATAAATGTAGGTTAGTTATGAAAGTTGTGTCTTGCAGCAAAAAAGCCGTTAGCAATTTCCTAGACTCCCAGTAATTGAAAGCAAGATATGTGTTTAGAAAACTCACTTGAATTTGTGTTTTTTAAACATGTGTAGGTGTAGGAACTTTTGTAACGTAGAATAAAGTTTCTAATTTTTTTTTTTGATAAAAATGTAAGATATTATTACCAATTTTCAATTTTTGACAAAAAATACAAGGGAACAAGAGGTGTAAAAGAAATAAACAACTAAACAAAGAATCTTCCTAACCTATATTGGAATTGACAGAAAAAGTAGAACAACTAACCACTGGACTAGATGAAGTTGGAACATCTCGTTTGCCGCATAAGGAGGATCCTTAGTTAACCCGAGAGACATAACCCGGTAATTTTGGCTTCCCTGATGATTCACTCTTTACGATCAGGTCCAACCAAGAACAGATTGCTGAAGACCTTCAAAGCTGAGTCTACACAGTCATACAGTAAAACCCGAGACCAAAGACACCGCAAGGAAAGGTCGATCTTTATATATGAAACGAGAAACCAAGAGTCATACAAGTCATGGACCCAACACAACCTTGGAGACCGCTACACCGGACCGTGAACCCAAAGGACACAGAACGAAAATTTCTGAGAAAGAGGCAAGCAACGACCGTGTACATCAGCATCTGCAGAAAGAAGAGAATAGACTACGCAGGAGTCCAAGTGAACCACCACGCACTGGGATCTCCGGTCTCAAGTAAGTCACCACAACGATCCGAGACCCAACTGGGATCTCGCACCGAACCCTTACTCTGTATACATAGAACATTAATCTTTTCATTCATGCGCACTGTGTTGTAACTACTCAAGTGATACGAAGATCCACTGACAATACGATGCTAAAAGCTCCTAACACGATTGAAAGAGCAACACGACCTTGCAAATGACGACAATGGAACAAGGAGAGCGCAATACGAGAGAAAATCAAGAGCAGCCATAGACGACAGATCCTGAGACTCCTAATAAAGTTGATTGCAATCGCAAACCATGGAGACAGAACAAACACACAGCCGCGTTATCCACCGTGCACGCTTTGACAAGACAAAGACGCCATCACCCCTGAGAAAAGTCAGATCTTTGACAGACAACGAGACTCCAAGTCATCATCTAGAGAGAGCTTTAAACCACACTCCACAACGAAGTGAGACACTTCGGAATACCTGCTAAGGTCCCTCTTGAAAGCGAAAGAGAATGTTAGAAACACAAGTACTCACGATATTTTGGTTGTTGCCAGGAGGGTTCTTATGTATTTCAAAGCAAAATCTATCAAATTAACCCTACGAAATACTCTTGCCAAAAGAAGTCAAATTTTAGTATTTAGGGATCGAATCCACATGGAACGTGGGCACACAATAAATTCAATACAATCGCGATTAAGCTAGGCAAATAGATTATTAGGCAGTAAATAAACTATAGCAGGTAATTGATTGATTGGTAAGTAAAAAATAATAATAAATAGCTAGATCTACGGAGGCAAGTGGATTATAGAGGATAGAAGCTAAGGGTATTAATCATAGAACTCGATATCTAATGTAAAATACGACCAGATCTTGCTGCGAGTCTAATCTATTGACTAAGTCCGATATCTCAGCTCTCGCTTGTTGATATGGAATGACCGTCGATCGATGATAATGATCCTGCATCGATTGATGGTCTCTTGAGTCAAGCTTTATGATCTAATTCGATAAGTTCACTAAATTAACTAAATCAACTCTCATTTGTTTCTACCAACCTATCTCAACATGATTAATTTTGGTAGTAGACCATGCTCTCGCTTGCGCCTAACTATCCTATGATTAGGGTTATAGTTAGCTACTCTAGAACACAAGAAATAAACGCAATTCTATTGATAGATCTAATAATCACCCTAGGAATTCTATTGTTTGGCTACTCCATCAATACCATTAATAAGAGATCTTCTCAGACATGATCTTTGTCACAAAATTACAGATGAATAGAATAGATATAGAATAGAAATCAAATACAGAACCAAAGAAGTTCCAGGAGGACTCTGAAGGATTTCCTCCCTTCTCTCTTAACCTTAGAACAATAGATAAAATAAAGCTTGGTGCCTAAACAATGGCATGGAAACATATAAATAGGGTTTTAGGTCGTCCATGGGTATTTTGGTAATTTGTGAATGGCTTCTATGCTTAAGTCGGCCATAAACAAGTCGTTCCTGTCTTTTGGGATCACCATCGATCGACACCAATGTTGTGATGTCGATCAACAGTCATTCATCTTCTCGACAGCTTCCTCTCGTGAGGCAGACAAACCACTCTCCAGTAAAACGGGCATAACTTTGGCTGTAGGATCCTGATTGACCTCAAACCGCTGGAATTGGAAAAATAACTCAAAACTCTATCTTATGAAAAAATATCAGCTCAATCTCACCGTGGGACGGTCTACATCCATAGCTAAACATTTGATGCATCTGCGCAGTTCTGCATCTCTAAAAGCTCCAAAATCACCGAAGTTCTCCAGAACGTACCTGAAACTGAAAATACTCTAAAACATACTCCAAACATATATAATAGACTCTAAATATGATATCATGGCACAATAGTGGTAAATATCAGGTCCTATCAACTCCTCCAGACTTAACCTTTTTGTTGTCCTCAAGCAAACCAAGCTTGTGAAAGAGGTTTGAAAAGCGAGGACTCAAATATTGTCTAAGTATATCTGTCACCTACTTTGTTGGAACCACATCCTATAAAGTCAATCACAAAGAAACTCTATATATCCTATCCTAGTATAACAACCAAAATTATTCTACCAACAACTTAGCGAATACTAGTCCTACTCTCCCCTCTATTGATTTCATTTCTTTACATAAAATAAAAGTGCAGGCTTTACCTTGGGAATATCGATAAAAGGATATATGGACTCTTACTTCTACAGGTATCTGAACACACATGTAGTCTTCTCTTATTCCTTTCCTCTGTATCTTCTCACTTCTTCTCAGTCAATGTCTCCCTTCTTTGAGGGTATCATTTTTTTTAATTGACTAAGATATTTGGAAAAGTTTCCATGAATCAAGCCCTAATGGTTTTTGCCACCAGATCATGTTCACTTCTTTTTGAACTTTATCTCTTTCTAGAATCATATGAATCAAGCTTTAATGGTTGTAGCCACCAAATCCTTTTGGATCCTTTTTATCTGAATGGGAGAGAAAGGGGAATCAGAAGCACACAGACTTTTACCTTCTAGACTTACAAAAGGAATCTGATCCAGTGTATACCAAATCCCAAAACAAGCACATAATGTCAGGATTAGTGTTGGAAATCAGTTTTGGTTCCTTTAAACTTTCTTAAGCAAGTGTAATATAGTGGCAAGATGATCCACTTTGGTATCTCTAGTAACCTCTGCAAACAACCTTCTAAGAATGGTGATAAACTGTGGTTAGTCAATAATAAATCTTGATCATAGTCTTTTTCGTGACTCAATAAAAGTTTTTCATAAACTTGTATATAGATAGTACATAAAACTCAAAAACAATAAAATAGCATTAGCGAACTTCCCCCAGACTTAAATTACACTGTCTCCAGTGTAATCTGCCCCGGATTGGTTTGGAAAAATTAAATCATAAGTAAATAGCATAAGTAGAAAATCCGATAGCTCTCTCTGTAAGAGAGTTTCGATCGATGGTTGGCGGATTTGGTCGATCGATGGTCGCGATCAATTGTCGTGCCTCTATGGTGTCCTTCGATGGTGGACTCAAGTAGTCTGTTAGAATAAAGTAAAAACTCGAAATTAAGTAGTAGTATAAGTAAAAACTTACTAAACAGTGGGTTGCCTCCCATTCAGCGCTTGGTTATAGTCTTAAGCTCGACGTATTGAACTTTCTGACTAGAATAGAGGTGGACCAACACTTGGAAAAAAGTGTCTACATCTTCTTTGCTCTTCTGAAACCATGTACCAATGAAGCTTTTCATTGCCTCATCTCCTCTTGCTTTCTCATTCTTTATGATTACCTTAGTAACCTTCACTGAATGCATTCTCCTTTGTAGATTCCCAATACTTCGTTGTAGCATTCTAAGTCCGGAAGCTGTAGTCTCTGACATATCCTTCAATTGCTGAGAAATACCTTAATTCATCAGGTTTTGAGAAAGAGTAATCACATTGAACCTATCTTCTAATTGTTTTTTTTTTACTGCAGACTTTTGTCTATCGAACTCAGTATCGATCGATGGCATGATGCGGTCGTCGATCGATGGCACTCAGTTTGCTCCAATCAAACTCTGTCTTTGAAAAGTATTCAGATCTTGCTTCATCTCATCCATGCGTGTAGTCAAACCGGTGTGGCACTTGTCTATGGGATAGTATACATCATTAAGCCTCTTGTAGAAATCATCCAATGACATCTCTTGAGCTTTGCAGATCTCATTCATGATATCGTCAATATCTGCTATGCTGTATTTTTCTTGCTTCTTCATAGACATACCGATCTTTGTTGTATGTTCAGGTAAACATATGTATCTGTACTCAAACATACTATCTCTTTCTAGAACTGCCCTGATATCTTCTTCTTGCACATTCACAACACTTCTGTTTATAGCTCGTGCATTACCATTCTCATCTTTGTAGATGCCATATTCATCTTTCTTTATCCAATAGAAAATTCTCTTACCATCAGCATCAAGATCTCGTTCCATACTCTACATTACCGTCAATCAATAGGGGGTTTATCCAACCGATCGATCTTGGATTTTCTGAACTAATGGGGTTAGATTTACAGAACTCATAGACTCCTGGAATGCTTGTACCGATCGATACATGCTTGTTGTCGTCGATCGATGTTTGATTGTGGATCGGCTCGGGCTTCTGCTCCTTGATGTCGATCGATGTCGGTACCTGTGCGTTGATCGATGGCTGTTGTTGTCGTCCAAATAAATTTCCTGATTCATTAGCCATAACAAGGGCATGTGCTACATCCTCCTTAGGTAGATTTAGAATTCTCCCATAAATATCTCATGCACGTCCTTCTGTATCTCTGAAAATTCCAAACTCATCTTGTTTGAGATAACCATCTTTTGTATCTTCTGCTCCAAGTAATTGTTCTGGTATTCGTTTGATGTGTTTGATGGACAAGAGATGCCGTCGATTGATGCTCGATTATCCACTTTCGCATTCATTAACCAGCCATCTTCTTCCAGTGCCAGGCTGCGAGACTCAACCAGTTCTTCCTCCTTGTAATTCTAATCATATTCTTCTTAAGCTTCATTGCATCCTTGGTAAGCCTAATAGCTGTCGATCGTTGGTGTATGGTGACCGTCGATCGATGGTCGATAATCAGACTGGCAGCCAAAAAGGTTTCTAGCTCCATTGGCCATTGCAAGTATGTCTGCCACATTTTCCTTCGTGACATGTAGAATTATGTCATCCATAGCTCTTGCGTGACCATCTGGGTCTCTCATAATACCAAACTTGTTTTGTTCTAGATAACCATATTCTCTTTCGCGTTCTGCAGCTGATCTGGTTGTTGGGGTCAAAATCGGTTACGATGGAATCAACGGCAAAAACCTACCTGGAAAATGTGTTCTTGGTGAAAGAAAGAGAAAATGACTCAGAAAAAGAGGAATGGGAAAAATCGAGGTCAAATCTTGACTGAACAAAAAGGAGCGGTCTGCGTAATTGAGCCATCAGGAAGAGTTTTTCCAAAGACCTCGGGTAAACGTATCCCCGAATGGTAATATGACTAAACGACTAGAAGACTCGATCATCCAACTCCCCGAATGGAGAAGATGGCCGAGAAAGACGTCCATCTTGTCAAATGGGCAAATCAAGCCACATGGGTCGACCAACTCGCCCGTACAGTGAGTTGGAGAAGTCCAACTCGCCGTACGGGCGAGTTGGACGGCACAGACCAAACAACTCACCCGTAGAGCAATTTAGACTGTCCAACTTGCCATACGGGCGAGTTGGACGGAAGGGACCAACCAACTTGCCAAACGGAAAAAAAAAACTTGCCATACGGGCGAGTTGGACGGAAGGGACCAACCAACTTGCCATACGGAAAAAAAAAACTTGCCATACGGGCGAGTTGAACGGAAGGGACCAACCAACTCGCCATACGGACGAGTTGGACGGAAGGGACCAACTAACTTGCCATACGGGCGAGTTGGACTGCACGGACAAACCAACTCGCCATACGGGCGAGTTGGACGGCATGGACTAACCAACTCGCCCGTATGGTGAGTTGGATAGACGGAACAACCAACTCCCCATACGGGCGAGTTGGATGGCATGACACGACCAACTCGCCTTACATGTGATTTGGATGGCACGAACCAACCAACTTCTCCCGTACGGCGAGTTGGTAGACACGACATGACCAACTAGCTTGTATGGCGAGTTGGACGGCAAAAACCAACCAACTCGCCCGTACGGCGAGTTGGACAAGGCCAACTCGCCGAACGGGCAAGTTAGATGGCACGAGCAATTCGATCTGCTCGTTCGGGAAGTTGGATCAAATCAATCCATTTTCAACTCGTCGTGATTAAACTCCCTCTTTTGATACTTGATCAAACTTATCTTTTTTCCCTCTCGATCGGGATTGACATTGGAACTTTACCGAAAGAACTCGTTTTCTCGAGAAAGGATCGGGTCGATTGTATGAGACGATAATGGTTAACAAAAAACCTAGAATCACACGCCCCATACAAAATATCCTAACTCTCGGACGACGTTGTCTTAGCAATGCTCTTTCGGTAAAATCATAGAAACGCCTAAGTTAGAAAATGGCCCGACGAGGTCTAAAGCTTGGCTAAAGGCCCACTCGCGATTTTATCCGAAATCAAGCCCAAACTTTGTGACGGTTTATTTTTTATTTTGCAGGAACGGATAAATTTTAAGTTTCCGAAGATAAATGTCAAGAACGAAGGATAAATGTTAAGTTTCTGAAGATAATCATGAAGATCGAGGAAAAAAGGAATATTTCCGCTAAGCGATAAATTTGACCAAGGGCAGAAGGGGAAAGAGAAAACCGCCTCTACAAGAATATATAAGGAGTTCAAGGGTGATGATACAGAGGACACAAAAATCTTCACTCAGAGCAAACATAACTTAGCACTTAGAGCATTTAGGCAGCTTTCTGTTTTTGTTATTCGAGCTGCGGCTCAACTAGGGTTTTGCAGTCTTAGGTTTTAAAACTAGGGATCTCGCCGATAGCTCTCATAGTCTAGGCTCCTATCCTTTTGCAAACGCTCATACGCAAATTCGGAATATGACATCAATTTCCTCTCTTTTCGATTCTTACTTTGTTTTCAATATTTACTTCGTATTCTGATTGATTGGTGTGTGGTTTAGCAGATATATGAGACCTCTGGGAAACTAGGGTTTACCCTGCGTTCCTAATTGAACGGAAATTGCAGTGCGAATTTCGGTTCCTATCAAACCCCGTAAAGTTCGTCTTCGCCACAGGCGGGGCACCAAAACAAGCTCGCCATTTCTCTCACTAAACAAAAAGGGTAACGATAAAATCTATCAAACCCCGTAAAGTTCGTCTCATTACCGAGTTGGAAAAATCTAAGCGCATAAGGGTTTGACCAAAAGAACTTTTTTAAAAACCTTTCGGAAAAATAAAAATTGCTCTTTCAGAAATTGTGGAGACACCCTAGATTTCTCACAGAGATAGGAAGCACAGCAAATCAGGCGCACAACCCCCACTGATGTACTTCTTCTGAACACTTTTCGAAGAAACAAAGTTGATCTCTATTGAATCACTCGAGACCTAAAACGGCTGACAAAACTAAACCAAGCAAAACGAGAGATCGTATCCCTCACTGCTAAAACGTTCTCTAAAACCTATGATTTCGTAAAGATTCAAGCTTCGATTCTACGCATCATATTCAGTTAATTCTCGATGAGTGTCACTCAAACTTAATTCAGAAAAACTACTCAAAATCCCCTCGGATCAATCCTGCGGAAACGAGAAAATCTCCAATTAAGTCAACTCCCGATAATTAAGCTCATCACAACCAAAGATTCAAAGGCTAAAATGTAATTTTTCCAGAAAACGGCTCTCGCACAGCCAAACACGAAAGCACGCTTACATAACGACTTACGTAAAATTAAACTCAACAACATTTTACGAAACAGCTTTTGTAAAACAAAACTCATGACATTTCGCGGAATAACTTTCGTAAAATTAAAGCTCAACAACATTTTCCGAAATAGATTTCGTAAAATCAAAGTCGACAATGTTTTATGGAACATCGTTCGAATCATGAAACGAGTTAGCATTTTATGATACAACTTTCCTTGAAAAAATTTGAAGACGTTTACGAAACGACTGAACCAGCATACCATCCAAACTCGAGTAGTCCAACTCGCCCATTCGGCGAGTTTGACCAATCCAACTTGCCCAACAGGCAAGTTGGACAGTGCAAGCCGTGTAACTCGCCCATTTGGTGAGTTTGACAAAACAATCATTACTTTGAACGAGCGAGTTGAACTGGATGAGCACTCTTTTCGCTCAACTTTGCTTTCTCCTTTGAGTCCCAATCAAAAGCTTTTCGTTTAGTCTTAATCATAGTTTTCGTTGACATTTTACGATCAAAACAAGTTGGACGCATACTGTCCAACTCGCCCAATGGCGAGTTTTATTTAATCCCTCCAAATCGCCCCTCATTGCGATTTTGGCAAGCCCCGATGAGCTTGCCCTTACCTCCATCTTAGCCTTCTACTTTGAACCCCGATTGAAACATCTCTTGTTTCGTCTCGATTGGAGTTACCGTGGGAACTTTACGATAAAAACCACAAGACAGGTTCGAGCCTAAACGCGGCCAGGAAGAACTAATATTGTTACCATTCTTAAGGGGCTTGCAGACACGAGAAGAGGAAGGGGAGATGAGCAAGCAAAATGGAGAAGAGGTGAACCCAAACCTTCAAGAAAACTAAGGTATGGCCGGCTTGGAAATTTTTGAAATCATACTTGGAATTTTCGTAGGAAGGTACTAAGGAATAAAAACGCTTCGGAGATCGCCATAAAACTTTAGGGAACTTAGGATCTAGGAGAATAGTCTAGCGATTTAAATCTTAGGAATTTTCCTGTCTTGATTTATTGTTCTGCGACTGCTTACGCAAATTTTGCTAACCGATCTAAACTCTCGGAAAACCAAGAAACGATCGCCATGCACACTTAGCTCCCTTCCTAAGGAAAGAATGAACTAGAAACGCGAACGTCGTCTTAAAACCGTCTCGTTCCTTGCAATTTTCATAAAACCAGCGTATTCCTAGTCATCAACCTGAAAGTCCCCAAGTCACAATCCTAGCGTCGTCTTTAAACCGACATGGATTGTCGATCATCCCAATCTTCGAAAGAAAAAACGTACACAACCCTTCAAAATATCGGTTCAGCCGTTTTATTTCGTAAAAATAAAGGGAGGGAGTAGGTACATATACTATACTCTTATACTCCCATACTTCAAAAATAAATTTGTCTCGACATCAAGAAAACGCTTTCGACAAAGCAAAATTTTGCAGTAGTAGACAGAAAATCATTTTGGCCCTGCGATGACTCATAAAACCGATCATCCATTACTTTCGTATAACTATGAAATTTTATACGTAAAAAACCTACGAGAAAACAAGATTGGTGTCATGAAAAACGACTTTGCAATGCGGAAAAGAGAATGAGGAAAACACATTCCTCGTTCGCAAATATCATGAGTAATCTGCGAGAGACATTCTCAACTTACTTCTATGCAATTCACTTTTCGTAAAAATTATGCGAAACATCCTTCGTATATCCACACCAAGTTGTGCGAAGAAACTTTCGGAAACGAACGTAGCAAGTTTTACGAAGAAGTATTTTGGACAATTTGCGTATAGCTAAAAATAAAGTCATATGAGTCGTCTCTCAACGAAAAAACTAAACTTTATCTCTTCGCATTATAATCTTACAGATCTCACTCCTTAGGCATGCGTCTCGCTTGATCCTGACTCCCATCTCCCTTGGTTGATTCCGAGCAGGCAATCATCTCGTACAGGCTCTTTATCGAGCCTTTTAGGTTTTTTTCTTCATCATACAAAAACAAAAAAAAATTCGTACGACTATAGTACAAAAAACTCTGACTTGGCCCGTCGATCTCGACAAACGCTCTTTGGCCCTCAGCCAATTACTTCTTCCGATAAAAATCCGAACTGGAATTTGGTATCCTCTTTAGGAAAGTTCTAAACTAGCATGATCTTAATGTTAACATTAACGTGCCGTAGTATATCCGTGATTAGCAACGTCCTCGGCTATTCGGCTGAACACATCCTTCAGACCGAGCCAAAATGTTTGAGCAACCACTGCTCACCCAATCACTTAGCGGCAAAACGACAATCCACGATTAGTTTAAAAATGCCAAGTGCAAATAACTATCGTATAACCCAGAATCAGAAATCATACAACAAATTCTTAATATCAACACGTAGTCGTAACCACCGTACGGTTAACGGAAAACATAAACTTGTCGACAACCGAATTTCAATATGTTCTGCAGTTTACTTTAAACCCACAGCGTTTTACAAGTGAAAAGCGGCACATAAAAAAACTCATAACAAAGCTCCTAGAGCTATACAAAGCATCCTCAACTATACACGAAATAAATCTTGGGGGAGGAGGGGGGACTCTTCCCAAAGAACAGTGAAGGAAGTCGCATATTCTCAGCGACACATTTACGTGACCCATTAGTCCTTATTCCTCAGAAACAAACCAAAACGTTTATCTTCCGTAAGGTTAAAAAAAAACCTTGATATACCACACATCTTCAAGCCCGCAAACATTTCAAGCACAAAATGCGACATACGAAAGAAAAACTCAACCTTCGACACAGCGAGACGTCGCTAACGCTTGGAGAACTTTTTTTCATCAAAACTTTCCGAAACGGAATGCTAACCTTAACAGTCCGTCCGTGACAGAAACGCTATTGATTGATTATTTTTATTTGGCTTAGGGCATCAAATGTCTTCGCAGGGCTCTGTTCAAACCCCCACCGCCTCGCTGAGACTCCAGTCAGAACCCACAGATCTCAGATCTAAACCCCCCGGAGTGGATCTAGAGGAATCATTGGCGGAGCTCGGACCATAACACCATGCATATCGACGGAAGGAAGGGAAGGGGTGAAACTGAGCAAAAAGCAAAGAGGAGGAGGAGGAGGAGCTCTGGATTGCCCTGCGCGCCGAAGGCGGCCACTGGAGTCAGGAAATGTAGTATTCAAAGAACTAGAGAGAAGTTAAAGGTTTTGAGGAGAGAGAGAAAAAAGTTGTCTCGATCAAATTCTAGTTTCTAGTTATTGTTATGCACGTATGTTACTTTTGTAGTGTAGAATTGTGAAAATGTTATTTTTAAAAGCTATTGTGCACATGTTTCATCCTCTGTATATACATGGTATTTATGATGGTTCTCTTACATTTTTTTTGTTTTGTATATTTTAAAACACATACTTATACAGTATAAATTAGTATTTGAGTAACTTATCAAAAATAGAAAAATGTCAAATCCGCGCAAGATCCTACGCCACTATCGAGCAAGGTATGAATACACTTACACGTTAGTTTGAATTATCATGTTTGAGTGTGTTTAAGTGTTAAATTGTTTGCACTTTTATATTTTGCTTTGTTTTCTGTATTTTTAGCTAAACTTATTTTGCACACATGAAATAAATCATGAGATGTTAGTATTAGTTAATGGTGAAAAATATAAAATATATTAAAAAGGCACATTTTTAATGAGAAGACATGGCAAACATTCAAGCAGGATTTTTGACAATGTTTGGTTTTGATCTACCTTGGGGCAAATTCAAAAGTCAACTTGAACATCTACGAAAATAGTACAATATATTAAACTTGTACCAAAAAATGCAACTTGTTTAGGTTTCACTGAATTTAATGATATTGATATGAGCACATATAGAAGTGTCAAATGCTACATCAAAAGCCCAAATGAGCTTAACCAATTGGACCATTTCAGTTTTAGGGCAGTAATGGGCAGTCTATATTGGATAAAGATCATGTCCATATGGGCATGCCCATGGACACAAAATAGTATTTATAATTATTTTTAGTTATTAAAAACTACAATTTTGTCTTTAAAACCAAGGAATTACATTTTCCCACCAAAACATGTTTCCCGCCAAAACCGATAAAATAAGTTTTCCACCAAAACTGAGAAATCATGTTTTCCCACCAAAACCGAGAAAGTAAGTTTTCCCGCCAAAACCGAGAAATCACTTTTTCCCGCCAAAATTAAGAAATCATGTTTTTTCTGCCAAAACCAAAAAAACACATTTTTCCCGCCAAAACCGAGAAATTAAGTTTTCCTGCCAAAACTGAGAAATTAATTTTTCGCGCCAAAACCGAGAAATTTTTTTTTGGACAAAACCGAAAAATCACGTTTTCCCGCCAAAATCGAGAAATCATGTTTTCCGCCAAAACAGAGAAATCATTTTTTCTCGCCAAAACCAAGAAATCACATTTTCCTGCCAAAACCGAGAAATCACGTTTTCATGCCAAAACCAAAAAAAATCACGTTTTTTCGCCAAAACAAAGAAATCACGCTTTCCCGCCAAAATTGAGAAATCACGTTTTCCCGCCAAAACCGAGAAATTAAGTTTTTGCACAAAACCGAGAAATTAGATTTTTGGCCAAACCAAAAAAATCATGTTTTCCCGCCAAAATCGAGAAATCATGTTTTTCCGCCAATACCGAGAAATCACATTTTCCTGCCAAAACCAAGAAATCATGTTTTCCCGCCTAAACCAAGAAATCGCATTTCCCTGCCAAATCCAAGAAATCATGTTTTCCCGCTAAATCAAGAAATCACTTTTTCCCGCCCAACCCGAGAAATTAAGTTTTTTTTGCAAAAACCGAGAAATTAAGTTTTCTTGCGAAAACCGAGAATAAGTTTTTCCGCCAAAATCAAAAAATCACATTTATCGTAAATCTTGTAAAATTTTGATTTTCCGTTGAAAATGTGTTTTCACTAAATTTATAAACTATATTTTTTGTCAAAATCATAAGTTTATGTTTTTAGAAGGCCCATGGACACCCACTGTCCATTTGGTCTTTACCCAATTAGACCATGGACCAATTGGTCTTTTGTCCAATTAGACCATATATTAATTGGGCGCGTCCATATCCCGCCCAAAATAAATTGGACTAGGTTAGCCCATGGACGGCCCGCCCAGTTGACACCTTTAAGCACAAATTGGTAGGATCAGCTAATTAAGGTAGTTTCAACAAGCTTGTTGTCTTACAAATTTGTTTATAGATTTATGATTTTATTTTGTTCATCGTTGATCTGTCCAGAAGCCACAAAACTTTGTGTTCTTCCTTTACGTGATATTCCATTCCTTGAGTCTTTATATCAGAAAGTTATAATCTCAGTCAGTGAAGGTTGGTAGCATCAACAAGGACCGAGCCAAATTGCCTCAACAAATAGAATATGAAGAAGAACTCGATGAGATATCATATCTGCTTAATAAGTCAGCAGATTGTCAAAACATGAACCAAACACATGGCTCCAAAATATCACATGAAGGAAAACCTTTCAAAGAAAAATCTTCTCGAAAAATACCCAAATCGGATCATTGTGACCATATCACAAGTACTCTAGAAAATCAAGATAGATTTTGGTCAGCAGGTCGAAAAACATTTGACTCCCTAAACCCTTTTATTACTGATATATGCACGGAGGAATTATTGAAGATGTCAATGTTAGATCAAGAAAGTGAGTTCTACTTAGCAGCTCTTAATTACTTAGCCGGTTGATTTCAGAAACCAAACATGAACCATTAGATTGTAGGCGAAATCCAAGAAAAGTGCTTCAAATTTCCTTATTGCAAGATGATACCATTATTGGAAAGCATAAGAAAAATAGCTATGATTATGTCTCTTTAGTTTCCACTTTGACAAATGAGATAATGGCATATAAATACCCAAATCTCGAATCTGAAAAGGTGTAAGCTTTTGAAATGGACATTTTCTAGAACTGAGAGAGCAAGAGGAGGAAAGAGTTATGATGTTTAGTGACAGTGGTATTTGGCTTTGAGCACAAGAGGTGGAGCTTGTGAGGAAAGAGAAATACAATAATAGATTATGGGCATCTGTCTAAATTCCTTTTGTGCCACTAACTTATGTCTCTCTCAATCTACTCAATTACTTGCCTCAGTTCCAACTCCATTGGATAAGGTGTCATCCGACAAAAACAATTATTGATAACTTATTCCTTTATTTACCCAAAAATTAATTGTTGATAAAGACCAAAAAGTGATAGTGATAAAGTAGAAACTAAAAGATAAAGCAATTTTTTTAAATTTATTCTAACCATATCTAAGAATAATGATTTCTTTACTCATCTAGTTGTAGTAAACAAGTAAAAGTTTCAAACCTTTCAAACTCAATGTAACCTAACTCCTACAGTAAACGGCTCTATATACAAAATCATAAAAGGTATTTAGAAATAATAACAAGAAATATAAATAATAGAGTTATTCCAAATTCTGAAAGACCCCTAATGAAATAAAGATCCATTGACGATTGATATATCCCCATAATCAAAGTCTTACAATTATTTCATAAATAAGCTTAACTGAGATAACTACATGAATAACATGATGAAGATGATGCATCCCTCGTGCAGTCCCTGAGATGATTTTATATTGTGTTAGCACAATACAATTGACCTTTTCTTTATAGGGTTTACAACATCCATGTATGACATCATTATCTACTGAAATTTTAGAGTCGAACCATCTAAGGAAAAACACAAATGACAATTTAGAAACCAAACATGAATCAATTAATTGTAATCAAAATCCAAGACGTTGTGTTCAAATTTCCTCATTGTGAGATGATACTAGTATTGGAAAGCATAAGGAAAATATCTACGATTATGTTTGTGTAACTTACACTTTGAGAGATGAGATAATGACATACAAATACCAAAATCTTGAATCTGAAAAAGGTATAAACTTTTGAAATGTATCTTTGCAAACATTTGCTAAAATCACGAGAGCCAAGAGGAAAGAGTTATGAAGTTTAATGACACACATATGGCATTAAAGGCTGGCTTTGAGAACAAGAGGTTAAGCTTGTGGGGAAAGAGAAGACAATAGTACATTATGTGCATGTGTCTAATAGTCGTCTTGTGCCACTAACTTTTGTCTCTATCAATCTACTTTGTTACTCGGCTCGGTTCCATCTGCATTGGATAAGGTACCATTTGACAAAGATAATTGTTGACAACCCATTACTTTTTTTTCCCAAAAATAACATTGTTAATAAAGACCCAAAAGTAATATTGATGAAGCATAAGCTAAGCCAAGGGAAAAAAAATTAAAGTTAACTAACACTAATGATTTCTTGATTCATCTATTTGTAACAAGCAAAATAAAAGTTTCAAACCTTAAATACAATGAAAATTAACACCTGCACTAAATGGCTACATTTAAAAATTCATAAAAAGTAATTACCTTCAAAATTCTCTAGACATTATTTGAGAAGTGATTTAACACATGTCATCTATACAATCATTTTCACTAAAAAAGATGACATAGCATGCTATAATTAATGACATGGCTTATGGATAAATATGTCATGCATTACATTTAATGTAAATTTATATTTTTGGTAAAGTTTTTAGAATATAGAAATAACTAATACAATATCATTAAAATAAATCTATTTAATATGACATTAAATAATATAATATTTTCCAATTAGTATGATATTGTCAATTGTACGCATAAGAGGTAAGATCGCATGGATTTACTTTAGATTCTTTCCTAAAAGGTCTCGTACTAATTAGAGTTGGACAGCTCATTATATATTAGATACATCTTGTCAAAACTTTCAATATTAGACTTTGTTTGATATCTCACATTTTCTCCCTCAAACTAATGACCAATTTATCTTGTGTCACACAACTGAACTTCCAGGATCTTCTGACTTTATCTCTGCTACATACCTCTCATTCCTAACTCAAAGGGTACCATTAATATCTCGAAGGGTATTTTGGTCTTCTTGCCGATTTCTTGTCAACTGCTCTGATACCAAGTGTTGGGATTGTTTGGGCTCATGTCCAACTCTTTATAGTCCAATTAGTACGATATTGTAGACATTGAGCCTAAGAGATAAGCCTTCATGGATTTACTTTTAGATTCGTTTCCAAAAGATCTCATACTAGTTAGAGTTAGACATCTCTTTATATTAGATGCATCTTGTCTAAATTTCCAATGTGGGATTTTGTTTGATATCTTACAATTGAATGCCAATGTCCTTATCCTTTGATTGTATTTAGAATAATCTGCTGCAAGAGAAACATATAAAGCCAGCTCAAGGGCACAAGCCGGAGGAACAGCAGCATCTGGCCAAAGAAAACTCTCATCTTTGCAAGCAGGTTATTTTCAAAATGGGTTATGTGAAAGGTGACTGTATGAAAATGGATAATATCTAGAATGTGATCAAAGAAGACCTTTAAATTAATGGATTCTCGTGAGATCCACTCTCAGCCAGTTGAAGAGGGGATCCATCTGAACCCACATTTGCTTCATCACCAGCGTTATAGCATATGATCTTGACTGCTTCGAGAAGATTGACAAAACACTTGTTACGATAAGCATCATATTTTAGTGAATCAAACTTGTGTAAGATAGAATGATACTCTGATGAAATAGGGAAGGATTCTTCTTCCTTCTTTATAATATCAACATGAGGTACGTTTATTTTCCGGGAAGATGTTTTAGTCTTCTCTAGAACCAAGAGGTGAATCTAGAACTTATAATGATTGGGGAAAAATTTTAGTGAAATATAAAAACATAAAGACAATCATAATTTCCTGAATTTTCAATAGTGTTTCTGTCAAGGTTTAAACAATTTCCTTTGCAAAACAATTTCTTTTAAAAAAAATTGTTTGTGCATGCACCCTTAGTTGA
The DNA here is from genome assembly GCA_905132885.1 of Moricandia moricandioides. Classification (NCBI taxonomy): domain Eukaryota; kingdom Viridiplantae; phylum Streptophyta; class Magnoliopsida; order Brassicales; family Brassicaceae; genus Moricandia; species Moricandia moricandioides. Next base: position 75,417 of record CAJHQQ010000245.1, read on the forward strand.
TCAAGTTGATTCGCCAATGTCTTGAACTTCCCTAGTTTCAACATCAGGAAGATCACCCATTCGCGGCATTGACTTTTCCACAAGGAGGTCAATTTCACGTTGTTTTGCAACTTCATAATCCTTATCAGTCAACTTACGCAGCTTCTTCTCATCATTATCATACACCTGTTGCACGATAAAACCAAGGTTATCTCTTTGTTTCCGAAGTTGCTTATGAGCTGGAACATAATTCACCACGCATCTATGCATCACAGATTCTGCATGGACCTCATCACGATGGAATCTGCAGAACAATTCTCGTTCATCATTTGCCTTCCAGGTTCCATCACCCTCTTTCTTTGCTTCAAAATCACGATAAAACCACTGTCCTAGAATCATCATTCTTACATCTTGTTTTTGAGTAATATCCTACCAAAAAAAAAACAAGTGTAGTGGATGACAAAACACGAAAGCCCCGAGAATGAGATTTAGGGGGATATAGTCGATTTACTAAAGATTTCAACTAAATTTTTGTTTTAACAAATTTGCGGACCTAAAATTACTTTTTGAAACGCCTTTTTCTATGTAATTTTCTTCAAAAAAATTTGGAAGTCAAATATTCATCCGGCTTGGCATAGGGCCGGTCCTGCTAATAAGCATATAGCATAATTAAATGTACCTTAATAATGGCAATATAAGGCATTGGACTATTTTCACCTTGATTCACCAGCACCGAATCCTCCTGTGCAAGAATCAATTCTCTCTAAGCATTGAGTCAACCAGAAACTAAACATTCATGTGCAAAGGGAAAGCATGAACTAAAAAGAAAAACTTAGAGTCTCAAAAAGAGCATCTATAGTTATTACAGACATCAAAGTTCCTTCAAATCCCTAGATTTAGCGTTGTAATCAATTAAACAAATGTGCACTCGAAACCAATACATATATAATAATGCATTCCATCTAGTCAACACAACTCACCAGCTTGTATCTTCTACCGTTGTACTCGAACTGCCCGTAATGGGTTCTTCTCCCTATTCCTCTGCTCGTAACATTAACCAGGTCACCAACCGGTTTCACGTTATCGGTCGTCAGTTCATTCGGTGGTGTTTGGTCGTCATCACTCGAGAACACCTGAGCAAAACTCGGACGCAACACCATTTTTCTTCCTCCTCCCTGTGGGAATAAGATAACATAGACAATTAATAAGATATATTGTTGTTTTTAAAATATGATATAACGTAGTATGTATATTCACACACCTTATTAACTTTGGGTCTTCCAAAGAGGTTAGATATATGCATATATATATATATATACTATTACAGTTTTAAGGCTAGATTTTTTTTATTGCCTAATTATCCTTAACGACTTTTATTGTGAATCTATTTTATTACTTTACTATCTTAGTCTCATTTTGAAAATTTTATGTGAAAATTAATTAAGTATTAATATAATTAAATTTTTAACAAAATTTAAACGCAAATTTTTATGGCTTAGTTATTTTTTTTGAAAAAATATAATTTTCTTAAATGTTCGTTTCGAAAAATGCATTTTCAGTAAAATTATCAATTTACAGAAATTTTTAGCTAAAATATTATTCGACACAAAATATATTGCAAGATTTCAAAAAATATTTACAAAATTTAATATTTATTAATTGGATATTAGCCAAAACATATTTTATTAGTGAAAAAATTAATTTATTTCCAAAAGTGGTCAACTTCATCATTTTGGGATATTTTACTAAGAAAATAAGAATGGTGAACTTTATTATATGAAAATTATATCAACAAAAATTAAGATTGGTCAAAGTAGTTAATAAAAAGGGTCAACTTTCTCATTTAAGATATCTTATTAACAAAAATATAATTTTGTCAAAGTAATAAAAATAAAATAAAAAGTAATCAGTAAACTACTATGGGTTTGATTGGTAAGGTAGTTAGCTCATTGGTGCATATGCTCCCAGTCATAATGCTCTCTTGTGAAGTTTCTACAAGAGCATTTAAGCTTATTAATTTTAAATTACAAATATAACCTTATATGATTAACTAAAATGTAAACATCACATTATTATATATTCCAAAACTAATCCTAGCTACGTACAATTTCATTATAGATGTAGGTTAGTTATGAAAGTTTTGTCTTGCACCAAAAAACCCGTTAGCAGTTTCCTAGACTCCCAGTAATTGAAAGCAAGATATATGTTTCGAAAACTCACTTGAATTTGTGTTTTTAAAACATGTGTAGGTGTAGGAACTTCTTTTATAACGTAGAACAAAGTTTCTAGTTACTTTTTGTTTGATAAAAATGTTATGATATTATTACCAATTTTCAATTTTTGACAAAAATACAGGGGAACGAGAAGTGGAAAAGGAATAAAACAACTAAACAAAGACTTTTCTTAAACTATATTAGAATTGACACAACAAAGAGAACAACCAACAACCAGACTAGACGAAGTTGGAACATCCCGCTTGCCGCATAAGGAGGATTCTTAGTTAAGCCGAGAGACAAAACCCGGTAATTTTGGCTTCCCTGATGATTCACTCTTTATGATCAGGTCCAACCAAGAACATATTGCTGAAGACCTTAAAAGCTGAGTCTACATAGTCAGGCAGAAAAACCTGAGGCCAGATACACCGCAAGGAAAGGTCGAGCTTTATTTATGAAACGAGAAACCAAGAGTCATACAAGTCATGGACCCAACGCGACCTTGGAGATCGCTAAACCGGACCGTGAACCCAAAGGCCACAAAACCAAAATTGCTGAGAAAGAGGCAAGCAACGACCGTGTACATCAGCATCTGCAGAAAGAAGAGAATGGACTACGCAGGAGTCCAGGTGAACCACCACGCATTGGGATGTCTGGTCTTAAGTAGGTCGCCACAACGATCCAAGACCCAACTGATCCAACTGGGATCTCGCACCGAACCCTTACTCCGGATACATAGAACATGAATCTGGTCATTCATGCGCACTGTGTTGTAACCACTCACGAGATACGGAGAACAATGGACAATGCTATGCTAAAAGATCCTAACACGACCTTGCAAATAACGACGACAGAACAAGGAGAGCGCAATACCAGAGAAGAGCAAGAGTAGCCATAGACAACAGATCCTGAGCCTCCTAATAACTTCGATTGGAAGTGCAAACCATGGAGACAGAACGGCCACACAGCTGCGTTAGCCACCATGCACGCTTTGACAAGACAAAGCCGCCATCACCCCTTGGCATAAGACAGACCTTTGACAGACAACGAGACTCCAAGTCGCCATCTAGGGAGAGCTTTAAACCACACTCCACAACGAAGTGAGACACTTCGGAATACCTTCTAAGGTCCCGACAACGTTCATGCCGTAGTACGATCAACACAACTCAACAGCTATTTAATAGAATTGAGTCCCTTGTATGCTGACGTGTTGTCTTATCTTAACCTAGATCATTGTGTATAAGAGCAGGAGAGTGGAAAGTTGTAAACGTTAAGTTGAATAATACCCAGAAAAGTTCATCTTCACTTTAAAGCTTTCTTCAAACTTATATAGGGAGAGCTTTAAACCACATTCCACAACGAAGTGAGACACATTAGAATACCACACGACAAGACCCGGAGGAGCGAGACCACCGCAAATTACACCACACGGCGTAAACTCAGTTCACACCACCAGATCTACGAAGGGAAAACTGAGATCCGGATGTGAACACCAAAATGCCGACTTCGAGTCATCTCAAACCCAGAGCCGTGCATGCATAAGAAAATTTGAAACATTCATTTATGTCAAATAGTTTTCATAAAAAAATTATGGGCATATTTATATATAGTTTTTAATATATACTTTATTCATAAACAAACATTATTGATTGATTACTATCTTTTACTATTGTAACTTAGATGTTAATTACTAGTTAATTATAACATATCCTTTTCTTTTTTTTACTTTTTGTATATATCTATATGTTCATATTTCTTTTCCAATAAAAGTTTGTTTTTTACATCTTTTATCTTTTTTCTAAGATTTTATGTCTTATTTGTTTATTAATGTTTATTTTACAGTTTTGAAATAAAAATTATGTATATAAATTTTATATGTTGCATTTTTATATTTATCAGTTAAATAATGAAAAATGTATGCTCTAAACCAACATTTTATTTCAAATTTAGTAAATTTATATAATATCTTATTTTTATTTAGTTTAGGGCATCAAAATGTCTTTGCACGGATCTGCTCAAACTCCCACCGCCTCGCTGAGACTTCAGTCAGAACCCACAAACCTCAGATCTAAACCCCCCAGAGCGGATCTAGATGAGTCCTTGGCGTATCTCTGACCACAACACCATGCATATCGACAGAAGGAAGGGAATAGGTAAAAGCGAGCAAAAAAAAAGAGGGGGAGGAGGGGAGAGGAAACTCACGACGGCCACGCACGCCGAAGGCGGCCGCCGGAGCCAGGAAATGCAGTACTCAAAGAAATAGAGAGAATTTAAACATTTTGAGGAGAGAGAAAAAAAAAGTCGTCTCGATCAAATTCTAATTTTTAGTTATTGTTACGCACGTATGTTACTTGTGTAGCGTAGGATTGTGAAAACGTTATTTTTAAAGCTACTGTGCACATGTTTCATCCTCTGTATATGCATGGTGTTTATGATGATTCTCTTACATTTTTTGTATCGTATAATTTAAAACACATACTTGTATAGTATAAATTAGTATTTGAGTAACTTATAAAAAATAGAAAAATGTCGAACCCGCAAGATCCTACGCCACCGTCGAGCAAGGTATGAATACACTTACACATTAATTTGATTTATCGTGTTTGAGTGTTGTATTGTTTGCAATTTTATATTTTGCTTTGTTTTTCTGGATTTTTAGGCAAAATTGTTTTGGATACATGAAATGAATTATGAGATGTTAGTATTAGCTAATGATGAAAAAGATAAAATATTAAAAATGCACATTTTAAATGAGATGGAACGACAAAATATTCAAGCTGGATTCTAAACTCAATGCAACATAACTACTGCATAAAACGACTATATATACTAAATCATTCAAAAAATATTTGTCTAACTTAGAACTAAATAAAAATAATTGGAAATAATAGAGTTATTCCAAATTCTGGCAGATCCATAATCAAACAAAAAATTCATTGACAACTGACTCCATAATCAAAGTCTTACAATTATTTTCACAAATAAGCTTTACATGAGATAACTACACGAATAACCATGTCCGATTTCTTACTCAAAACCCTAAAAATAAGGTTGAAGGTATTAAACTGTAAATATACTTTCTTCACTCATGTTTCTTGGTGGCTTCAGAATTGTTGTCTGCATTTGAGTCATTAGTTGTAATCAAAGTCTCTTTCTTCTCAGCTTCACGAGGACTGGTCAAATTCTTCTCTATATCCTCATTTCTTGTACCTCGGGCAGGTTGTTCAGCGTCTTCTACAGCAAGAATTTTTTTTATATATTATGAAATATACTAATGTAAATACAAGATACCAAAGTTAATTTAAACCTCATAATGAACAAACACTGTGACTGCTGTTATCGTATGAAAAATAAACGTATATATTCAAAATTTAGGTATAATATCTGTAAAATTAATCTCCGTATAGCCTCTGATTAAATTTTTTTGGACACATGAAATGAATCATGAGATATTAGTATTAGCTAATGATGGAAAAGTTAAAATATATTAAAAAGGCATATTTTTTAGTGAGATGGCACAACAAAACATTCGAGCAGGATTTTTGACAAGGTTTGGTTTTGACCTACCTTGGGGAAAATTCAAAAGTCGTCTTGAACATCTACAAAAACAGTAAAATATATTAAACTTGTAACAAAAAATGCAACTGGTTTAGGTTTCACTGAATTTAGTGATATTGATTTGAGCATAGATTAGTGGGATCATCTAATTAAGGTCGTTTCATCAAGCTTGTTGTCTTACAAATTTGTTTTTAAATTTATAATTTAATTTTGTTCATCTTAGATGTGTCAAGAAGCCATAAAACTTTGCGTTCATCCTTAATGTGATATTCCATTCCTTGAATCTTTTTATCAGAAAGTTACAATCTTGGTCAGTGAAGCTTGGTAGCATCAACAAGGACCGAGCCAATTGCCTCAACAAATAGAATCTGAAGAAGATCTCGATAAGATATCATCACCTCCGCTTAATAAGCCAGCAGATTTTCAAAAGATACCCCAAACACATGGTTCCAAAAAAGCACATGAAGAAAAGTCTTTGGGATAAAAATCTTCTCGGTAAATATCCAAATCATATCATTGCGACCATATCACAAATACTCTAGAAAATCAAGAGAGATTTTGGTCAGCAGGTCGAAAAACGTTCGACTCCTTTAACCCATTTATTACTGATATATGTACGTAGGAATTGTTGAAGATGTCAAGATTAGATCAAGAAAGCGATTTCTACTGCGCAGCTATTGATTACTTAGCTGATGCAATTCTGAAACCAAACATGAACCATTAGATTGTAGGCAAAATCCAAGAAAAGTGCTACAAATTTCTTCATTGCAAGATGATACCAGTATTGGAAAGCATAAGAAAAATAACTATGATTTTGTCTCTTTAGTTTCCATTTTGACAAATGAGATAATGGCTATAAATACCCAAATCTCGAATCTGAAAAAGGTGTAAGCTTTAAATGGGCATTTGCTAAAACTTAGAGAGCAAGAGGAAAGAGTTATGAGTTTCAGTGACAATGGTATCAGAATTCAAGGTTGGCTATGAGCACAAGAGGTGAAGCTTGTGAGGAAAGAGAAAGACAATAGTACATTATGGGCATCTGTCTAAATTCCTCTTGTGCCACTAACTTATGTCTCTGTCCATCTACTTCCTTATTTGCCTCAGTTCCAATTCCATTGGATAAGGTATCATCCGACAAATACAAATCCTGATAACATATTCTTTTATTTACCCAAAAAGCAATGGTTGATGAAGACCAATAAGTGATAGTGATAAAGTATAAAATAAAAGATAAACAATTTTCTTTATTTATTCTAACAATATTGAAGAATAATGATCTCTTGATTCATCTAGTAGTAGTAAATAAAAAAAAGTTTCAAACCTTTCAAACTCAATGTAGCTTAACTCCTACAGTAAATAGCTATATATACAAAATCATAAAACATATTTATCTAACGTAGAAATAATAACAAGAAATATAAATAATAGAGTTATTCCAAATTCTGCAAGACCCTTAATGAAATAAAGATCCATTGACGATTGATATCCCCATAAACAAAGTCTTACAATTATTTCATAAATAAGCTGTACCTGAGATAACTACATGAATAACATGATGAAAATAATGCATCCGTCGTGCAGTTCGTGAGATGATTTTATACTGTGTTAGCACAATACAATTGACCTTTTCTGTACATGGTTTACAACATCCATGTATGAAATCATTATCTAGTGAAATTTTAGAGTCGAACCACCCGAAGAAAAAAATGGCAATTTAGAAACCAAACATAAACCAATAAATTTTAGCCATAATCCAAGAAGTTATGTTCAAATTTCCTCATTATAAGTTGATACCAGTATTGGAAAGTATAAGGAAAATTGCTATGGTTATGTCTGTGTAACTTCCACTTTGAGAGATGAGATAATGGTATACAAATACCACAATCTTGAATCTGAAAAAGGTATAAACTTTTGAAATGTACGTTTGCAAACATTTTCTAAAATCACGATAGCCAAGAGGAGGAAAGAGTTATGAGGTTTAGTGATACTCGTATGGCATAAAAGGTTATTAACGGCGGTGATCTGCCGTAAAGGGCTTCAAATGGAGTCATTCCGGTTGATACATGAAATGTGGTGTTGTACCAGTATTCTGCCCACGGAAGTAGATAGCTCCACTTGATTGGTCGATGCTGAAAAAAGCAGCGCAGAAACTGTTCAATGCAGCGGTTGAACACCTCGGTTTGGCCGTCCGATTGAGGGTGGTATGCAGAAGACATCTGTAGCTTTGTGTTAGATTGTTTCCAAATCTCCCTCTAAAACTTTCTCTGAAAAATAGGGTCACGGTCGCTGAGTATGGAGCGTGGGATCCCATGTAACCAAAAAACAACGTCTATGAACCTAGCTGCTCCTTCAGATGCTGTGTACGGATGTGTGAGAGGAATCAGATGAGCTGCCTTGCTCAGATGATCAACCACTACCAGAATTTAAGTATGGCTGTTTGATCTAGGCAAGCCGTCGACAAAATACATGGAAAAATCTTGCCATACCTGATTTGAGATAGGTACAAGCTGCAAAAGACCCGCCGGTGCCAATTTTTGTGAATTGGCTCGTTGGAAAATATCATAGTGAGACACCTACTCCATGACACTTGTGCATTGAAGGCAAATAGAACTAATGATACAGCCTTTTGAACGTACACAGAACTCCCGAATGGCCTCCCATAGGCGTGTCATGATTTTCATGGAGCAGCTGAGTGATGAAACGTGAACAAGGAGGTATGATGACTCTGTTTTTATAGCAGAGGGGACCCTCTTTCCACGTGTAAGGCTTGCCTGGTTTATCTGTGCTGTCTTCCCCATGCAAATGAGGTAAGGATCAGTTGTTGCAAGCTCTCTTAGATCGTTCCAAAGAGACACGGAAGGTGCTGACAGAGCGTTCAAAAATGGACTATCTGAGACGCGAGACAATGCGTATGCAGCTGCCTTCGATTTTCCTGGCTTGTAGCCAATCTGATAATCATATCCCACAAGCTTCCCCATCCATTTTGTTTTTATGGTGTAAGAATCCTCTGTTCCAACAGATAACGTAGACTTCTTTGATCGGTTTGTATAGTAAATCGCTGACCCAATACATACGGCCTCCATGTATGTATTACTATAATAATAGCAAGAAAATCTCTTGCATATGTTGACCACATCTTCTTTGTTGCACCCAGCGCTCTTCTCATGAAAGAAACAGGTTTATCATTTTGAGTGAGAATATCACCGATTCCTTCTCCTGATGCGTTGATATGTATGACAAAGGGCTAGGAGAGGTCCGCTAGGGCCAAAGTTGGAGTCGTTGTCATGGTCATTTTTTATTTGTCAAACACCTTATCTGCTTCTTCATCCCACGTAAATTGACCTCGGCGTAAGCGATTTGTCAGAGGCCTTGCTATGAGACCATAATCCTTGACAAAATTTCGGTAATAACCTGTTAAACCGAGGAATCCATGTAGCTCTATGATGTTGGTTGTGCCGGCCAGTTAGTAATTTCTGTGATCTTTGAGTTGTCTACCTTAACGCCTTGGTTAGTGATGATATGACCCAAATACTCAAGCTTATGTTTACCAAAATCACACTTCTTGAACTTCACAGAGTGCCTGTTGTTGCGCAAGAAAGTGAATACTTCCCGGACATGGACGAGATGTGATTCCCAATCCTTGCTGCAAATAATTATGTATTTTTAGAATAGCAGCACCGATTTATGCATGAGAGGCCTCAAGATAGTGTCCATAAGCACTTGAAATGTCGACGGCGCATTGCATACCCGAAGGCATCACAAGATACTCGTAATATCCATTGTTCGTTCTAAAGGCGATTTTAGGAATGTCTACCGGGTGCATCCTTACCTGGTGATATCCCGCTGTAAGATAAAGCTTGGTAAAGTAAGCAGCACCGTAGAGTTAATCTAACATACCCTCGACGGTCGGAATTGGGAAAAGATCCTTGATTGTTGCATTGTTTAAAGCCAAATTGCTTAGGTCCCTCTTCAAATCCAAAGAGAATGTTAGAAACACAAGTACTCACGATATTTTGTGGGTAGATAAGTCTACCTTTTTGGGTTTTCTCATTGATATAAATAGAATATTAGGAAGTTGGAGTCATGGACTCCTTACAAAACTTGAACGACAAGAAAGTGGAGTCATGAACTCCTTACAAAACGGGAACGGCATCAACATGGTGAACTAGTCTTCAGGAAGACTTGTTCCATTATTTGAATAGGTAAAAATACGAAAGAGAGAGGTCACATGACCTCCTTAATCCAAATATTTCTGATTTTGAATTCTTGCACGAGCTGTTTTTCTTGGCGTCAACTCTGGTCTCTTATCAATACCACACGCCAAGACCCGGAGGAGCCAGACCGCTGCAAAACACCACACGCCGCAAACTAAGTTCACACCACTATTTCTACGAAGGGAAAACTGAGATCCGGATGTGAACACCAAAATGTCGACTTCGAGTCACCTCAAACCTAGAGCCGTTACTGCATAAGAAAATTTGAAACATTCACTTATGTCAAATAATTTTAGTATATAGGGCATATTTATATATACTTTTTATATATATTTTTATTCATAAACAAACGTTATTGATTGATTATTATCTTTTACTATTATAACTTACATGCCAATTACTAGTTAATTATAACATATACTTTTCTTTTTTACTTTTTGTATATATCTATATGTTCATCTTTGTTTTCTAATAAGTTCATATTTTATAACATATACTTTAACATCTTTTACAAAGGGAAAACGGAGATCCTGATGTGAACACCAAAATGCCAACTTCGAGTGACCTAAAACCCAGAGCCGTGCGTGCATAAGAAAATTTGAAACATTCACTGCTGTCAAATTATTTGTGTAATAAAAATGTAGGGCATATTTATATATACTTTATTCATAAACCAACATTATTGATTAATTATTATCTTTTACTATTATAAATTAGATTTTAATTACTAGTTAATAATAACATATCTTTTTCTTTTTCACCTTTTGTATATATTTATATGTTCATATTTATTTTCCAATATTTTTTTTTACATCTTTCATAGATTTTCTAATAGTTTTTCTCTTATTTTTATTAATGTTTATTTTATAATTTGGAAATAATAATTATGCATATAACTTTTATATGTTGCAGTTTTATATCTATCAGTTAAAATTATGAAATATTTATGCTCTATACCAACATTTTATTTCAAATTTAATTAATTTATATAATATCTTATTTTTTGTTTTGATTTAGGGCATCAAAATGTCTTCGCACGGCTCTGCCCAAACCCCCACCGCCTCGCTGAGACTCCAGTCAGAACCCATAGAACTCAGATCTAAACCCCCTGAGCGGATTTAGATGAATTCTTGGTAGAGCTCTGACCACAACACCATGCATATCGACGGAAGGAAGGGAAGAGGTAAAATTGAGCAAAAAGCAAAGAGAGGGAGGAGGAGGAGGAGGAGGAGGAGGAGGAGGAGGAGGAGAGGAAGCTCCTGACGGCCACGTGCGCCGAAGGCGGCCACCGGAGCCAGGAAATGCAGTACTCAAAGAACTAGAGAGAAGTTAAAAGTTTTGAGGAAAGAGAGAAAAAAGTCATCTCGATCAAATTCTAGTTTCTAGTTATTTCTAGTCACTTATGTTACATGGGTAGCGTAGGCCTGTGGAAACGTTAATTTTAAAGCCTGTGCATATGTTTCATCCTCTGTATATGCATGGTGTTTATAATGATTCTCTTACATTTTTTTTTGTTTCGTATATTATAAAACACATACTTATATAGTATAAATTAGTACTTGAGTAACTTATAGAAAAATGTCAAACCCGCAAGATCCTACACCACCATCGAGCAAGGTATGAATACACTTAGACATTAATTTGATTTATCGTGTTTGAGTGTTGTATTGTTTGCAATTTTATATTTTGCTTTGTTTTCTGGATTTTTAGCCGAAATTTTTTTGGACACATGAAATGAATAATGAAATTTTATTAGTAGCTAATGGTGAAAAATATAAAATATATTAAGAAGGCACATTTTAATGAGATGGCACGACAAAACATTCAAGCATGATTTTTGCCAAGGTTTAGTACCTCTTGATTCCTCTTGGAGTGTCCCTCAGCTTCTCTATCAAGATCCATAGCTACATAGGTGTTTGTATTCTTTTCTGAGACCGTCACGGGTGGACGCAAAATTGAAATCGCATTGATATTCGGCAATCAAACTGTTTTTCCCGACTGTTGATCGATGCTCTTGTCGCATTGTCGATCAATGCCTCTATCTCTCTATCGGTCGTTGCTCTCATCTCTGTGTCGATCGATGTTATTCAATTCACATGAAACAACTGATACTGCAGCAATCATTGTCGATCAACGCTCATCGATTGGTGTCGATCGACACCAATGGGAACTACCGAATGACATAGAACTTTCCACACAAAAATCTCTTTCTTGGAGCTCTTTTCTCTTAACTTCTTGCCAAAAATCATTATCAACCAATACATTGACATGGTGCTTCTGTCCAGCCTCCATTTTCTCCTTAATCAGGCTCTCTTGCCTCCTAATGGCTTCACTTGTTTGCATCACTTAATTCTCAAACTTCTTCACATGGGCGCTGAAGTTTTCGAATTTGGTATTGAGTTTGAGGTACAGACTATCTATCTTTACATTATAATCCACAGTCATCTTCTGATGTCCCTCTAAATCTCTGTCAACCATTGCTTTGATCTTTCTTTCCTGAGCCTATGGAGGAGGATTCTGTAGTAAGAAGATCCATAAGTCATGTTGTTGTTGAAGGACTTTTGCTGTGAACCCTAATTAAATTTACTCCTTTGACCATTCCCATAGGAGTTTATGTGGAAACCTGGATTCCCTTTTCTCTGGAAACCATTCCCATCAATGTAGTTCACATTCTCTTCTTCAATCTCACCATCTTCAGACTCTATTGCTTATACATCTGCAAAAGTAACATGCTTCTTGAGAAATTTCTGAACACTATCCAGTTTTGCCTTAACCTCTTCAATATGCTCCTTACTCAAAGCCGGGGTTGATTTCTTCCTCTCAAAATTTGTGTTCTTGGTACTACTGCTGGATGTCAAATCCTCAATCAATCTTGTAGCTTCTTTAGGACTCCTAGTGATGAAATTCACTCCACTAGCTGTGTCGAAAGCCATTTGATATTGTAATCCAATACCTCTGAAGAAAGTGCTAAGAAGCTGCACTTCATTGAACCCGTGATGTGGACAATCTCTCTGGTATGACTTTAATCTGTTCCATGAGTTTCTGAAAGACTCTAAAGGCTCTTGTGAAAAAAGTAACAATTTTTCTCCTCAGATCTTTTTCTCTTGTGTCATCAAAGAAGTTACGCAAGAAAGAGTTTTTGAGGTAAGTCCAGGATGTTAGAGATCCTGGTGTAACTGCTTAAGCCAATATAAAGCTTCTCCAGCAAGTGAGTACTTGAAGAGCTTACAAAAGAGATAGTCCTCAGGGACTCCATTGGCTTTAATAGCAGTCACTAGATCCTCAAATCACTCCAGATGATCCATCGGGTGCTCATGTCGCAACCCATGGTAAGGCGTCTGCGCTACAAATCCGAAGAAAGCGGGCTTAATCTCATCATTTCTCTGAAAAGCTGGAGGACGATGGCGGATCTGTTGGCGTAGAAATGGTCTGGACGGTTGTAGTCAGCTAGTGTTCTCTAAGCAGCTTGGGCATTAGCTTCAGGTTGAGCTACTGTAGCGTTTGCTTCGGTTTTTGCATCTGTATTAGGGAATACAGTCCCCTGATCGTCTATCTTTTGACCTGCTGCATTACGCAGATGAAAGTTGAGGTCATGCAAGTTTCCACTCTCATCCCAAACCAATACAAAAGTCGCAACCATCTGTACTCATCTGCTATTGCCGATCGATGCGGGTAAGTTGCTATCGATCGATGATGTGTGATCAATGTCGGTCGATGCTCGAGTTCTGATATCAGTCGAGGCTATCCGTAAAGAAGTTTCGGTCGACGCTTTGTAGGTGATGTCGATCAATACTTGTTTTCTTTCTTTGCGGATCATATGTTCGAGTTTCTCTGGGTCTGAGAAGAGTACTTATTGTCCTTTATTTCTCCTGGCACTTCTTTGCATGTACCTGAAAAACAAAGGAAAAGAGAAGTTTAGCAACTTTAAAGTAAAAACAAACCTACACCAAATCTTAGAAATTAAATTTAATGGCGATCAATGCTCCTCGGCAACGGCGCCAAATTCGAAATGGGTGTGTTTATTGTTCTAGCATGGTAGGAATATCCAAAAAAAAAATAACTATCAAATTAACCTTAATCTTAAAACACAAATAATACTCTTGCCAAGAGAGATCGAGTGTAGTACTTAGAGATCGAATCCACAGAGAACAATGTCACACAATAGATTTCTTATTTATAAAGACTAAGCTAGTTACATATATATATTAGTAGTAAACAATTAGTTAAGGAAATATTTCTTATCAAGAGATATAGATACAATATGTAAATATGCTAATAATGTAAATATGGAAATATGGTATTAAACTAACTAGATTCAAATGTGAATATGCTAGATCTAGGATTCAGGTTTAATGGATAATAGGGAATAAAAATTACAGAAATGTAAATATTCTAAAACTTAAATATTAATTATTCTGACCCTTTTAAATCCAACACTCGTATGCGACCAAAAGGAAAGACCATCGATCGACAGCTAAGGCCTGAAGTCGATCAACGGCTTAGGCCTGATGTCGATCGACGGCTAAGGCCTGATGTCGATCGACGGCTAAGGCCTGATGTCGGTCGACGGTGAAATCAGAAAAAAGTGTGAACGAGATTTGATAAGTTCCCCAAGCTAATTAGACAAGCTCTCGCATGCGCCTAACAACCTAGTTCAATAGAGGCTATTCTGACACATAGCCTACTCTCGTAGTCGTCCATGTCATACTTTTGAGATCCTAGTTAGCTACTTTATAATGCAAGCATGAAACACAACTCAATTGATGGATATTAATTCAACCTAGCAATCCTACTTTTGGGCTAATCCATGATTGCTATCATTCAACCTTAAATCTAGTTGGTAACTACTCAGACATAGTAAAAGAGAGAAAAATAGTTTGAATATAATGCATAGATAAAATACTGGGTTCCAATACAAATTTCCCTAAAGAGTTATGAATCGTCTCCCCTAAAACTATAATAGAAAACTAAACTCAAGAATTAAGATTAGAAACAACATAGCTTTTTGACTTATATCACTTTTGGTGATTCTTGAAAAGGAAAAAGAATCCTAATTTTGTTTGATTGCGGGATGAATCGTGATTGTTCCATCGATAAATGAACATTTTAAGCATCTTGTATCATTTATGTGGTTGAATGAAACACAACGTCTTAATTTAATGGGTCATCGTTCCGACAAGATGACTTTGTTAACGGAGGGTTAACGTAAAATATTTCTAAAATATTTCTTGATTGTAAGCATCTCATGTCATTTCTGTGAATATATAAAACGCTGCGTTTCATTTTAACGGATTTCCGTTCAGAAAAGAAGAATTTTTTAACGGAGGGTTAACGGCATTAACGGTTTGATAGTTGAGGGTTTAAAATTATAAAATTTTAGTTGAAGCTTTTTTATCCGATTTAAAAATAGTTGAGAGTTTAAATCACTAAAACTCATTTTAAAACACATACTTATATAGTATTTGAGAGAGAGAGAGAGAGGAGAGAGAATCCAAATTACTTCTAACCCTAGCGCCGGCCAACATCTGATCTTTGTTCCAGTGGAGGAGATCGACGGCGAGCTTGCTGTACTGGTTTTCTTTGCCACCCCATCTCCTATTTCTTCCTCTCTTTTGCCTCTTCATCTACTCCGATATGCTTTTCCCCTCTAGAATTCTCCGGTTCACCGGTGATTTAACAATGGCAAGGTGGGTGTCTGTAAAACCAAATTAGTCCTATCATGTTCTACATGCTTTTTTTTTTAATCTTTTTGCGGCTTGTACAACCAAATTAGCTTCTTGAAGCTCTTTGGATTTCAAGTTTCACCACTTGTAATCTCTTTCATTACTATTTAATGATATTAACATTCTTAGCAAAAAAAAAACTTATCAAAAATAGAAAAATGTCGAACCCCCAAGACCCTAGACCACCATCGATCAAGGTATGAAATACACTTAAACACTCATTTGATTTATCGTGTTTGAGTGTTGTATTCTTTTTAATTTAATTTTTTTTTGTGTAATTGTGATTTTATATTTTTCTTTGGTTCTCTAGATTTTTAGCCAAAAAGTTTTAGACACATGAAATAAGTCAAGATATGTTAGTATTAGCTAATGGAGAAAAAGATGAATGATATTGGAAAGGCACATGTTTTAGTGAGATGGCAAGACAAAACATTCAAGTAAGATTTTTGACAAGGTTTGGTTTTGACCTACCTTGGGGCGAATTCAAAAGTCTTCTTGAACAGCTACGAAAACAATATGATATATATATATCAATGTGTAACAAAAAATGATACAGGTTTGGGGTTCACTGAATTTGGTGATATTGATCTGAGCACAGATTGGTGGTATCAGCTAATTAAATTAGTCTCCACAGGAAAATGTTTAAATACATCGTTTATAGTCTTACAAATTTGTTTTCAAATTTATAATTTTATTTTGTTCATCTTAGATGTGCCATAACCCACAAAACTCGTGTTCGTCAATTACTTGATATTCCATTCCTTGATTCTTTATATCAGAAAGTTACAATCTTAGTTAGTGAAGGTTGGCAGCATCAATAAGGGCCGAGCCAATTGCCTCAACAATAGAACCTGAAGAAGAAATTGATGAGATCTCATCTCCACTTAATAAGTCTGCAGATTGTCAAAAGACGCACCAAACACATGGTTTCCCAAAGAGCACATGAAGAAAAACCTTTCAGATCAAAATCTCTCGGAAAAGACCCAACTCAGATCATTGTGTATCACAAATACTTAGCAGGTTGAAAAACATTCGACTCATTTAACCCATTTAGTACAGCTATATGCACGGAAGAATTGTTGAAGATGTCAACATTATATCAAGAAAGCGAGTTCTACTGGGCAGCTCTTATTACTTAGCCAAATTGCAATTTAGAAACCAAACATGAACAATTAGACTGTAGACAGAATCCAAGAAAAGTGTTCCAAATATCCTCATTGCAAGATGATACAATACTGAAAAGTAAAAGAAAAATAGTTATGATTATGTATGTGTAATTTCCACTTTGACAGTTGAGATAATGGCATATAAATACTAAAATCTTGAATATAGAAAAGGTGTAAGGTTTGAAATGGGCATTTGTTAAAACTAGAGCAAGAAGAGGAAAGAGCTATGAGGATTAGTGACAGTTGTATCGGAATAAATGGTTGCCTTTGAGCACAAGAGGTGAAGCTTGTGAGGAAAGAAAAAGACATTAGTACATTATGGGTAGCTGTCTAAATTCTTCTTATGGCACTAACTTATGTCTATGTCCATCTACTTCCTTACTTGCCTCAGTTTCAACTCCATTGGATAAGGAGTCATACGACAAATACAATTATTGATAACTTCTTTCTCTATTTACCCAAAAAGCAATTGCTGATAAAGATCAAAACGTGATAGTGATAAAGAAGAAACTAAAAGATAAAGTATTTTTTATTTATTTTAACAATATCTAAGAATAATGATTTCTTGATCTATCTTGTCGTAGTAAACAAATAAAAGTTTCAAACCTTTCAAATTCAATGTAACTTAACTCCTACAGTAAATGGCTATATATACAAAATCATAAAACATATATAGAAATAATAACAAGAAACAAAAAATATAGAGTTATTCAAATTCTGCAAGACCACTAATGATATAAAGATCCATTGACGGTTGATATATCCTCATAATCAAAGTCTTACAATTATTTCATAAATAAGCTTTACGTGAGATAACTACACGAATAACATTAGTGGAAACCTGTATAGCCTTACATCCTCTGTATCATCGGTCGATTCTCGTGGTTTTCGTCGATCGATGCGAACGGGAATTGCCGAGTGATACTGAATTTTCCACACGAAAGTTGCTGTCTTGGGGTTTTACTTCCTGCTAGAAATCCTCATCAATCAAAGCACTGACGTGGTGCCTTTGCCCAGTCTCCATCTTCTCCTTAATCAGGCTCTCATGTCTCCTAATGGTCTAACTTGTTAGCATCACTTGATTCTCCAATTTCTTCACATGGGTGCTGAGGTTTTCAAACTTGGTGTTGAGGTTGATGTACAGATCATCTATCTTTCCGTTGAAATCAACAGTCATCTTCTGCTGTCCCTCTAAGACTCTATCAACAATTGCTTCAATCTTGCTTCCTTGAGTTTCTGGAGGAGGATTTTGGTAGTAGGAAGATCCATATGTCATGTCGTTGTTGGAGGGTCTTTGCTGTGAATTTTGATTAAAGTTACTCCTTTGACCAGTACCATGGGAATTCCTGCTGAAATCTGGATTCCCTTGTCTCTGGAAACCATTCACATCAATGTAGTTCACATCCTCTTCTTCATTCTCATCATCTCCAGACTCTATCGCTTCTACTTCTGCAAAAGTAACCTCCTTTCTGAGAAATTTCTGGACAGTATCCAGCTTTGCTTTTACCTCTTCAATCTCTTCTTTGCTCATTGTTGGAGTTAATTTCTTCTAAACTCGAAATCAGTGTTCTTGGTATTGCTGCTAGATTCCAGATTCTTAATCAATCTTGTAGCTTCTTCAAGGCTCCTAGTGCTGAAATTTCCTTCACTAGCTGTGTCCAAAGCTATCTGATACTACAGTCCAATACCCCTGAAGAAAGTGCTAAGAAGCTGCACTTCGTTGAACCCATGATGTGGACAGTCTCTCTAATATGATTTGAATCTGACCCATGAGTTTCTGAAAGACTTGAAGGCTCTTGTGAAAAAGTAGCAATTTTGCTCCTTAGAAATTCTGCTCTTGAGTCATCAAAGAAGTTACGCAAGAAACCGTTCTTAATGTCAGTCTGGGATGTCAGAGATCCTGGTGGTAGTTGCTTAAGCCAATATGAAGCTTCTCCAGCAAGTGAGTACTTGATGAGCTTACAGAAAATATAGTCCTCAGGGACTCCATTGGCTTTAATAGTAGTCACTAGATCCTCAAATCGCTCCAGATGATCCATAGGGTGCTCGTGCCGCAACCCATGGTAAGGCGTCTGCGCTACAAGTCCAAAGTAAGCCGGCTTGATCTCAAAATCGTTTCTCTGAAAAGCTCGAGGACGAATGGCGGATCTGTTGGCGTAGTACTAGTCTGGACGGTTGTAGTCAGTCAGCATTCTCTGAGCAGCTTGGGCGTTAGCTTCAGGTTGAGCTATTGCAGCATATACTTCTGCTTCAGAGATTATAGTCCCCTGGTTGTCTATCCTTTGACCTTCTGCATTACGCAGAAGACGTTGAGGTCATGCAAGTCTCCATTCTCATTCTGAACCACAATTATAGGGGCAACTATCTGAACTCGTCTGCTGTCGTCGATCGATTCGGATGAGGTGTTGTAAATCGATGCTATTTGATCAATATCGGTCGATGCTAGAGATCTGATATCGGTCGACTGTTGAATTCTGATGCCGGTTGATGCTGTCCGTAAAGATGTATCGGTTGACGCTGAAGTTATGCGGTCGATTGATGCTTGTTGTCTTTCTTTGCGGATCGTGCGTTCGAGTTGCTGTGGGTCAGAGAACAGTAAGTCTTGTCTTTTGCAAGCACATGAAAAACAAAGAAAAAGAAAAATCAGTAACTTTGAAAGTAACAAACCTAGACTAAGTACTAGAAAATAAATCTAATGGCGATCAATGTTCCCGGCAATGACGCCAAATTTGACGTGTGTGTTTAATGTTCTAATAGGTTAATAATATCCTAACCAAACAACTGTCAAATTAACCCTTAATCCTAACACAAAAAACAATAATACTCTTGTCAAGAGAGATAAGGTGTAGTACTTAGGGATCAAATCCACAGAGAACAATGACACACAATAGATTTTTTATTTCTAAAGATTAAGCTAGGTAACTATATATATTGGTAGCAAGTAATCAGGTCAAGAAAATATTTCTTATTGGAAGGTATAGATGCAATATGGAAATATGCTAGTAATGTAAATATGGAAATATGCTAGTAATTTAAATATGGAAATATGCTATTAATTTAAAATATGGATATATGCTAGTAATGTAAATATGGAAATATGCTAGATCTAGGGTTTCAGGCAAGTGGATTATAGTAGAATGATGTTAAAGGTATTTAATCATGAAACTCAAAATTTAATGTAAAAGACACCAGGTCTCGCATGCGTGTATATCTATTGACTAAGTCCAATGTCTCAGCTCTCGCTTGTTGACAAGGAATGACCGTCGATCGATAGCAATGATCCTGTGTCGATCGATGGTTTCTTGAGTCAAGCGTTATGACCTAATTCGATAAGTTCACTAGATTAACTAAATCAACTCACGTTTGTTTATAGCAACCTAGCTCAACATAATAGATTCCAGTAGTAGACCATGCTCTCGCTTGCACATAATTATCCTATTATCAGGGTTCTAGTTAGCTACTCTATAGCACAATCAATAAATACAATTCTATTAATAGATCTAATAATGACCCTAACAATTCTATTGTTTGGCTAATCCATCAGTACCATTTATAAACCGTAAACCTAGTTGATAACTACTCAGATATAATTAAAGTAAGAATAATAATCTGATTAAAATGCATAGATAAAATATTGGGGTTTCAATAGAAATCTTCCTAAGTAGTTACGAATCTTCTCCCTAAAATAAATCCAGAAACTACAGTGAGATGGTGAACAATTTTCTCAGAACACGGCACACACCAAGCACACTTAGCACGGTGCAATACATAAAGTATAAATATAAAATTCTAAAGTCTAAGTCAAAATTCATCCAAGGGTAATATTGTAATCTTGTGTAATGTCTCTAACTTGGGCTTGAAAGTCGGCTGTTTGCGAACTGGATGTCGATCAATGACAGATGTGCAACATCGATCGATCTTGGTCATGTAACATCGGTCGACGCCTATGTTGTATCGTCGATCGATGGTAATCTCGTACTTCAACTCTCTTCAATGATCAACTACGGATTATTCATCTCCAAATGCTTCAAAAGCTCCAAGTATCTCTATATATCTCCAAAACGTACATGTAACTCTAAAGACCTCAAAACATAGCCTAGACACACATAACATACCCTAAATAAAGTCTATAACATGGTATAAAACTGGTAATAAATAAGCTATATCAACTCCTTAGACTTAACATTTTGCTTATCCTCAAGCAAACAAGCTGTTGAAGATGTTTTGAAAAGCGAAGACTCCCATATTGTCTAAGTATAACTGTCACCTTGTTTTATTGCAACCACATCCTATCAAGCCAATCACAGAGACACTTTATATACCCTATCCTAGTATAGCAACCAAATCCATTCTACCAACAACTTAGCAAATACTAGTATGACTCGCCCCTCTATTGATTTCATTTCTTTGCATAAATATGCAGGCTTTACCTTGGGAGTATCGATCAAGGGACACATGGACTCTTACCTCTGCAAGTATCTGAACACACATACAGTCTTCTCTGATTCCTTTCTTCTCTCTCTTCTCAATTCTTCTCAGTCAATGTCTATCTTCTTTTGAGGGTATCATTTTATTTTTTTAATTGACTGAGATATTTGATAGGCTTCCATGAATCAAGCCCTAATGGTTTTTGCCACCAGATTCTGTTCACTTCTTTTTGACCTTTTTATCTTTTTCTAGAATTATATGAATCAAGCTTTAATGGTTGTAGCCACCAAATCTTATTCAACTCTAATTTATAATTGATGAAAGTAATAACACAATTCAATATTAATATTTAATTTATAGAATCTATGTTACTAAACTTAGTTTATATTTCTAAATCTATTAAAATACTTTGGAAAAAAAAACAAAAAAGGAATCTTAACATTTTACTCATTGTTCTTAACAAAGTTTCAAGATTTAGATTTCTCACCCCCATCCTCTGAGATCCTTTGAGTGTAGCTGTAACGGTATCAAAATATGAGTTTATACATCTCAGAAAATGATCCGAAGGATTCCGCTTCTTCGGGCAGGGAAACCCTGCTTCAGCAAAGAACTGCCAGACACAATAAAACGTTAGCGTTTAGTGATCACACAACCGCGATTATTGTAAGCCAAGAAAAGATTTTCAATTCTTACCTCAACAGCAGACTTGGATTCGCCAAAGTAAACACTCTCACCACTAGAGAGCAAGAAAAGATCATCAAAGAGAGCGAAAACTTCGCTACTAGGCTGATGAATCGATGATACAACCGTTCTACCACCATCCCTAGCGATGTTCCTAAGTGTTTGAATCACAAAGAAAGCAGAAGCACTGTCCAAACCGCTTGTGGGTTCGTCAAGAAACAGAATCTGCGGTCGCGTTAAGATCTCTAACGCAACGCTGACGCGTTTCCTCTTTCCGCCACTCACTCCTCTAGATTGCCAGTTACCTATGACTCTGTCTGCACAGTCTTGAAGCCAAGCTCAATGATTGTTCCTTCTGTAGAATCGAGATTCATGACTAGTTTATGTGTTTGTGTTCATGTGCGAGCAAATATGAGCATAAAGTAAAAGACACAGAGATTTGTTAACGAGGTTCGTTTCCTACATCCCCGAAACCATGTCCAGAACTCATCCACTAGAAAAGGCCACAACAAAGCGTTGCTATATGGTATCCAACACACACCCGTGCCTACCATCCTAATCTGCCTACCATCCTAATCTATATGGTATCCAACACACACCCGCAACTACATCTAGTTCTCTATGCAAAACTACCAACAGATCTCACCATCTGTCTAGTAGGACGACGTCACACACATCCATGTCCATCTTCAATAAACCCTAGACGTGTGCCTCTTCATGTCGCCCCGTCTTCCTTTTTATACTTTAAGAGCATGTTGCCCTACTCTCACGTGGTTTATCTCCTAAAACTAAGGAGACTCCACCAATAGAAATATCTTCCATATATTCTATCTTTCCTTCTCTTATTCTCTCGAAACGTGTGTCACTCCTCATCTTTCTTGTGTAACACAGAGCACAAACTCTGTAAAAACTTATCAAACTCCAATTTCTTGAGCTTACACCTTCAACAATGCCGTTGACTTCCTCTTTCGTCAAATCACTTGAAAGTCTTAGATGAGCGGAGTATGTTATTGTCTCCCTCACCGTTAGTGTCCCCATCAAAATATCTTCTTGTGTTACATAAGCCTATTCATAATTTTACTAAAAAGTGATAAAATATATTAAAAATCTAAAATTAAATTTTCATAATAATTTTAGAAAAATACCTTAAGATATATTTCAAAAAAAAATTGTCACCAAAATAAGCTTTATTAAAAGGTATAAATATACATTTATACCCCTTGGGTTAATTAATCTAGATTTAAGGTTTAGAGTTATGAAGTGAGTTCTGGAGGTGATGTTAAAAATAAAAAAATATTAAAATTTGCAAAATAAAAAGTATATTTTGGTCATTTTCTTCTTAAGGTATGTTTTTGTGTTAAAAACTTATAAAGATTTATTTGACATATTTTCCCATAATTTTAAAAGAAATATCCTTTTTAGTTTATGTTCACAGAAAAAAAGATTCAAAAGGAGCTACAGCATAGTATTGAGAATCTACAAAGGAGAATGCATTCAGTGGATGTTGCTAAGGAGATCATGAAGAATGAGAAAGCCAGAGGAGATGAGGCAGTGAGAAGCTTCGTTGGAACATGGTTTCAGAAGATCAAAGAAGATATAGACACTTGTTTTCCAAGTGTTGGTCCTCCTCTATTCTAGTCAAAGAGTTCAAACGTCGAGCTTAAGTCTATAACCAAGCGTTGAGTGGGAAGCAACCCACTGTTTAGTAAGTTTTTATTTAGTTATTACTTATACTACTATTTATTTCGAGTTTTACTTCATTTTTACAAACTGCTTAAATTCACCATCGATCAACAACATAGAGGAACCATCAGTCGACAATGGATCACGACCATCGATCGACCACACATGCCTACCATCGATCGACGCCCTCTTACAGAGGGAGGTATCGAGTTTTACACTTAAACTATTTACTTACAATTTGATTTTGCCTAACCAATCCGGGACGGATTACACTAGGGACAATGTAATTTAAGTCTGGGGGAAGTTCGCTAACGCTATTTATTTGTTTTTGAGTTTTATTTCTATAACTATATAAGTTTTTCAAAAAGTTTTATTGAGTCAAGAAGGGGACTATGATCAGGATTTATTATTGACTAACCACATTTTAGCACCATTCTTAGAAGGTTATTTGTAGAAGATTACTAGAGATACCAAAGTGGATCATCATGCCGCTATACCACACTTTCTCAGAATGTTTGAAGGAACATAAACTGATTTACAATACTAATTCTGACATTATTTACTTGCTTTGGGGCTTGCAATACATTGGATCGGATTTTTTCTGCAAGTATGAAAGGTAAAAGTCTGTGTGCTTCTGATCCCCTCTCTCTCCACTTTAGATTAAAGAATTCGAACAGGATTTGGTGGCTACAACCATTAAAGCTTGATTAATATGATTCTAGAAAGAGATTAAGGTCAAAAAGAAGTGAACAGGATCTGGCGGTAAAAACCATTAGGGTTTGATTCATGAAAACCTCTCCAAATATCTCAGTCAATTAATATAAAATAAAATGATACCCTCAAAAGAAGGGCGAGACATTGACTGATAGTAGTGAGAAGAGAGAGAAGAAAGGGATAAGAGAAGACTACCTATGTGTTTAGATACTTGCACGGGTAAGAGTCCATATGTCCTTTGATCGATACCCCCAAGGTAAAACCTGCACTTTTATTTTATGCAAAAAAATTAAATCAGTAGAAGGGCGAGTAAGACTAGTATTCACTAAGTTGTTGGTAGAATAAATTTGGTTGCTATACTAGGATTGGGTATATAAATTTTCCCTGTGAATTGACTGGATAAGATGTGGTTGCAAAAAAGTAGGGTGACAGTTATACTTAGACATTTTGTGAGTCTTCGCTTTTCAAAACCTCTTTCGCAGGCTCATTTGCTTGAGGACAAGAAAAAGGTTAATTCTGAGGGATTTGATATAGCCTATTTATTACCAGTTTTAGGCCATGTTATGGGCTCTATTTAGGGTGTATTAAGTGTGTCTAGGAAATGTTTTAAAGTCTTTACAAGTCCAGGTACGTTTTGGAGATATATGGAGATACTTGGAGCTTTTGGAACGTTTAGAGGACAAGAATCCGTAGCTGATCATTTAGAGAGTCGAAGTTCAAGACAGTCGTCGATCGAAGATACTATCTTGGCGTCGACCGGTGGTACAAGACCAAGATTGATCGGTGTTTCACACTTGCCATTGATTGATAAACAATCCATAGACAACCGATCTCAAGCCCAAGTTAGAGACAAATGACGAAGATACCCTGGACAAGTTTTTATCTAGATTTTAGGGTTTTATATAGATGCATTATGTATTGCACACAAAAGAGTGTGGAGAGTTGGAGAGAGTTAAGAAAAGAGAGTTTAGTTTTCTATTATAGTTTGAAGGTTTTTAGGGAAGAAAATTCATAACTCCTTAAGGAGATTTGTATTGGAATCCCAATATTTTATCTATGCATTATATTAAGACTATTATCCTTACTTTAATTATATCTGAGTAGTTATCAACTAGATTTAGGGTTGAATGATAGCAATCATGGATTAAAAAGTAGGATTGCTAGGTTAAGAAATATCCATCAATTGAGTTGTTCTTAATGCTTGCATTGTAGAGTGGCTAACTAGGATCTTGAAAGTAGGACATGGATGACTACAAGCGTAGTTTCTGTGCCAGAATAGACTCTATTGAACTAGGTTGTTAGGCGCACGCAAGAGCTAGTCTAATTATCTTGGTGAACATATCAAATCTCTTTCACACTTCCTTCTGATTTTACTGTCGATCGACATCAGGTCTTAGCCGTCGATCGATGGTTTTTCCTTTTACTCGCATACGAGAGTTGGAGTTAAAAGGGAGTTAATATTTGAGTTCTAGAGTATTTACATTTTCGTGTTTCCTATTCCCTATAATCCATTAAGCCTGAAACCCTAGGTCTAACATATTTCCATTTGAGTTTAGTTAGTTTAATAACATATTTTCATATCTTCATTAATATCATATTTCCAATTTTCATCTATACTTTTTGATAAGGAATATTTCCTTAAAATGGATTAATTGCTACTAATATATATATATATACCTAGCTTAGTGTTTAGAAATAAGAAATATATTGTGTACCATTGCTCTCTGTGGATTCGATCCCTAAGTACTACACCTGATCTCTCTTGGAAAGAGTATTATTTGTGTGTTAAGATTAGGGTTTATTTGAAAGTGATGCCCTGTCAGAACAATAAATACACCATGTCAAGTATCCAAATATTGCTTCATCTCATCCATGCGTGTAGCAAAACCGGTGAGGCACTTGTCTATAGGAGAGTACACATCATCAAGTCTCTTGTAAAAATCATCAATCTCTGCTCCGTTGTATGTCTTTTGTTTCTTCATAGACATAGCGATCTTTGCTGCATGTTCTGGGAAACATATGTAGCTATGCTCAAACATAGTAGCTCTCTTTAGAACTGCTCTGATGTCTTCTTCATGCACATTCACTACTCTTCCGTCTATAGCTCGTGCATTACCATTCTCATCTCTGTAGATGCCATACTCATCTTTCTTTTCCCAATAGAAAATTCTTCTGCCATCAGCATCATAAGCTCTCTTTCCGTGCTCTATACGACCGTCGATCGATAGTGGGTTGATCTACTCGATGGATCGTGGACTTTCTGAAAAATAGTCATTAGAAGTACAAAACTTGTTTACCCCTGGAATGATAGTGTCGATCGATGCATGTTGTTTGCCGTCGATCAGTCTAGGACATTTGGAAGTGCATAGATGATTATGGATCAGCTCATTCTTCTTCTCCTCAATGTCAATCGACGCGGTTACCTGTGACTCGATCAATGGCTGCTGCTATTGTCCTAATAAATTTACTGATCCATTAGCCATAACAAGGACATCTGCTACATCCTCCTTAAATATATGTAGAATTATCCCATAAAGATCCTGTGCACTTCCTTCTGAGTCTCTGAAAATACCAAACTCATCTGGTCTAAGATAAAAAATATATATGTATCTTCTGCTCTAAGTTCTTGTTCTGGTTTTCGTTTGATGTCGTTCGATGGATAGGAGATGTCGTCGATCGATGCTCGATTATCCACTTTTGCATTCATTACCCAGCCAGCTTCTTCCAGTTCTAGGCAGTGATACTCAATCAGCTCTTCCTTTCTGTAATATGCATCGTATTCTTTTTAAGCTTCACCGTATCATTGGTATGTCTGATGTGTGTTGATCAATGGTTTATGGTGACCATCGATCGATGCTTGATTATCGAATTGTTGTCCGAGAAGGTTTCCGGGTCCATTAGCCATGGCAAGTATCTCTGCTATTTCTTCCTCAATTACATGTAAAAGTCTTCCATCCATAGCTATTGTGTGACCCTCTGAATCTCTCAGAATACCAAACTCATCTGGTTGTTGATAACCATATTCCTTCTCAAGTTCTGCTGCTGAATCTATTTCGGATTCTGCTTTAATATCAGTATCGATCGATGGTGTATGGTTACCGTCGATCAATGTTGATTTCCCAATTCGATGGGAAACATGAAAAACACCAACCTCTTCCATAGCAATACGATGGTACTCAATTATCTCGTCTTCTCTATAATCTTCATCGTACTCGAGGTAGGCTGGGTTGTATTTCAAATCTACATGGTAGGTGTTTATCATTTCAAAAGTAGGATTATCAATCGATAACACAGGGTGGGCGTTGACCGATTTCTGAAAAAGCGTCGATCGATTGTCTGGGCTCCATCTTCCGACTCCTCATTGAACTCATAATCGCAGAAGTATGTGGCCACAAGCTATGTATCATTACACAATTCAATCAGAGTAGCTTGGTTATTATTCTTAACAGGTTCATAAAAATATTTTGATCAATTAGAGATAGATACAACATGTTTAACTTCATATCACATATAGCTCCCACAGTAGCCATCACATGGAAGTCTACTGGGACTAGGGTGTTGTTAATCTGCACTAGAACATCTTTTACCATCCCTCCTGGGTTCGGTTTTGACCATTCTACAAATGTGAAAGAATCATTAGAGGGTTCCACTTTCAGGTTCAGCTCCTCTGCCATAGTCCATGGCATAATGCTCACTGATGATTTAGTATCACAGAGGGCATTGGGATATTTGTTGCCCTTCATGAAGAATGAAATCACAAACTTCCCAGGATCACTTTTCTTCCTTAGACAAGTCCCTTGCTTTATCTTCTCTCAGAGATGATTGAACATGATCTCTATATCATCATCTGTCTCCCTTGTTTCCTTGGAAAACATCCACAATCTGTGAGTAAGATAAGCTTCATCAAAAGGAATATCTAAAAAGAATTTTGAAAACTCTTTTAGTAAAGCTATCCATCTCTTTTTCATTGGCTTCTCTACGTTGATATTTGGGGATCTTTTGCTTCCTATTGGAGTGTCCCTCATTTTCTCTATCAAGATCCATAGCTTCAAACGTGTTTGTATTCTGTTCTGAAACCGTCACGGTTGGACGCACAATCAAACTCGTATTGATGCTCGACATTCGCATTGGTTTTCTCATCTGTCGATCGATGCTCAGGTTGCATTATCGATCGATACCGCTATCTCTCTGTCGGTCGGTGCTCTCATCGCTGTGTCAATCGATGTTAGTCGATTCACACAAAGCAATTGATACTGTAGGAATCGTCTTCGATCGAAGCTCATTGCTTAGTGTCGATCGACACAAATGGGAACTGTCGAATGACATAGAACTTTCCACAAAAAAATATCCTTCTTGGAGCTTTTCTCTCTTAACTTCCTGCCAAAACTCATCATCAATCAATGCATTGACGTGGTTCTTCTCTCCAGCCTCCATTTTCTCCTTAATCACGCTCTCATGCCTCCTAATGGTTTCACTTGTTTGTATCACTTGATTCTCCAACTTCTTCACATGGGTATTGAGGTTTTCGAACACGGTATTGAGGTTGAGGTACAGACCATCTATCTTTCCATTGAAATCCTCAATCATCTTCTGCTGTCCCTCTAAAACTCTGTCAACTATTACTTCGATCTTGCTTTCATGAGCCTCTGGAGGAGGGTGTAAGAAGATCCATAAGAGCTGTTGTTGTTGAAGGACTTCAACTGTGAACTGATATGGGGTTTTATTTTACATTCAAATTAACCCTATTTGCCACTTTACTCTCTCAAATAAGAGGTTTAGCGTAGTACTTAGGGATCAAATCCACAGAGACTATAGGATTGCACAATAGACTTTATTGTTTTCCAATTAAAGCTAGATGAAATATAATAATAACAATAAAAGAGATTTCATGATTGATTTTGTTTGTGAGGATCAGATTAAAACATTAGACTTAGGGGAAATTCTTAGGCAAGATTAGATATTACAAATTAATAGATTGCTACGGTTTTAATAAGCATCGTCCTGAACTTAAACCTTAGAGTTTACGAGATCACTCTCGCGAATCTAAATTGAGTATCAATTGATGGTCACTTGGTTGCGTCGATCATTCTAAACAACATTGGTTTCGCGGTTTGATAGGTTCTATAAACTTCCATTTCGGTTTGATAGGTTCTATGAACTTCCATTTCAACTCTCGTTTGTTACCGGTTATTTAGATTGTTTAAGATCGATTCCAGGTTATAACCAAAATTTCGCTTGCACTATAGAACCCTAATTTCTAAGGTTGAAGTGATCAAGTTCAACTTAGCATTAAGAGCAACTTAAACAAAGAATCAAAAGGATTACCCTAACAATTCTACAAAATCAGTAATACATTATCACCATTGAATAACCCTAAGTCTAACAGTGAATTACTCAAACATAGCAATAAAGAACATGAATAGATTATGAATAAATTGCATAGAATAAACTGAGTAAAAAGATAAGAAGTTCAAGATCATCTCTGTAATGATGATCATATAATTCTCTCCAATAAATGTAGCAAGCTGTTCCAACTCTTAATTCCAAAACTCTTGTGCAATTAGAAGACAACTTTTCCTTACGTCTCCTAGGCTTAGGTTAAAACTAAGATGGAAAACCCTAATAAATAGTCTAAATTTCGGCCAGTGACTTGTCTTGCAAATAATGAAACTATTGGGTAAAACTTGTAATTTCTCAAGCCTTCACCAATCTTGTTGAGGACTTGGCTGTCGATCGACGCACAATATGTGACATCGATTGATGGTCCCTTCATAAATCTGGATCTGACTCTAAGTTTCAGCTGAGCAACCTAACTAATCCAAAATAGTCCAAAAGCTCTAGTTGCTTTCAGTGAGTACCTGAACATGTAAATACTCTAAAACAATACCAAATGCATATAAAAAACTCTATAAAATACTTTATAGATCATAGGTAAAATTCATGGTATATCAACTCCCCCAGACTTAACATTTTGCTTGTCCTCAAGCAAACAAAGCATGTGTATAAGGTTTTGAAAAGCGGAGACTCACATAATGTCTAAGTACAATTGTCATCCTACTTTGTTGCAACCACATCCTATAAGTCAATTACATAGAAATTTATATACCTCAACCAACAACTTAGCGATTACTAGTCTGACTCGCCCCTC
This sequence comes from Moricandia moricandioides, assembly GCA_905132885.1. NCBI lineage: Eukaryota > Viridiplantae > Streptophyta > Magnoliopsida > Brassicales > Brassicaceae > Moricandia > Moricandia moricandioides. The sequence continues at coordinate 105,924 of CAJHQQ010000245.1, forward strand.
TACTGATTTCATTTATTTGCATAAAATAAAAGTACAAGCTTTACGTTGGGAGTATCAGTCAAATGATATATGGACTCTTACCTCTGCAAGTATCTGAACACACATGTAGTCTTCTCTAATTATTTTCCTCTCTCTTCTTAGTCAATGTCTCCCTTCTTTTGAGGGTAATATTTTTTTTAATTGACTGAGAAATTTGGATAGACTTTCATGAATCAAGCCCTAATGGTTTTTGCCACTAGATTCTATTAACTTCTTTTTGACCTATATCTCTTTCTATAATTGAATCAAGCTTTAATGGTTGTAGCCACCAAATCCTGTTTGACTTTAATTTGAAGTGGAGAGAGAGAGAGGAATCAGAAGAACAAAGACTTTTACCTTCCAGACTTGCGGAAGGAATTTGATCCAGTGTATAACAAATCCCAAAGCAAGCAGATACTATCAGGATTAGTTTTGGAAATCATCTTTGGTTCCTTCAAACATTCTAAGCAAGTTTGATATAGTGGCAGGATGATCCAGTTTGGTATCTATAGTAATCTCTGCAAACAACCTTCTAAGAATGGTGCTAATCTCTGGTTAGTCAATAATAAATTTTGATCATAGTCTCCTTCTTGACTCAATAAAATTTGGGAAACTCTTATAGAAAGACTTATATAATTATAGAGATACAATTCGAAAACAAATAAATATCATTAGCGAACTTCCCCCAAACTTAAATTACACTGTCCCTAGTTTAATTTGTCTCAAATTGGTTAGGAGAACTTAAATCATATAGAAACAGTGTTTGATATAGTCGAATGTACCAACGCTGTTAGGAGTATCGATCGATGTCAAGAGGTGAGTGTCGACCGATGGTGAACCATCGATGTCGATTGGTGGTGTATGGGTGGTATCGATCGATGGTGTATTCGAACTATCACGTAAACCTTCAAAACTATAATAAATACTGAAATAAGTAGTAGTATAAATAATGTTAAAAACTCGTTACGGTATTTTAGTGCGTCATCGATCGACAGCAACAAGGAGGCGTCGATCGATGCTTAGGTTGACAGACTGAATCGTGTTTGTCTACACTCCATTCTGATCATCTCTCTTTGGGTTAGCTCTGTTAGACACTCAAGCACACGTTAAAAACACCCAACAGCAATAAATAAATAGTCTAAATCCCAATGCAACAAGAAAACTAAATATGAGCATCAGTCTGAAAGTGAAATGAAATAAAAGACGAAGAAGTATCGAAGGGACTACTCGTCATCTGAGGTATCTGTATCAAGCTGCTGGTGCTGTGGTGCTGCTCCTGGTGGCGATCTGGCTCTGGTCCTGGTACGGCTGAAACACTGGCATCGAGACATCCTCTCCACCCTGGCACGTATCGCTCAAAGTGCGTCTACCACGACTAGCTTGAAAACACCGTGGTCGTGCATGGGGATCTCTGGGATCTGAGGGAAGGCTGGGAGTGGCGGAGGTGGCTGTGCCGGCTCGTCCGCTGCGGCTGCTGCGACCGGGTGTGCTGGTCTGAGGCCTCCTCTTCGTCGTACTCTGAGGGGTGCCGTATGGAAGTGGCGCTCAGCTGGGTGGCATGCGAGGCGCTGTAGATCGCCAGAAAAGTCTATCACCTCACGCACTGGAAGCTCTATCATCTGAGGCCCCTCATCATCCACAAAGGACCACTATCGCCCCTCCTTCAGCCACTGGGTCCTCGTCAAGTGACCCTCATCCATGTCGGACTTAGTCAATAGATTAGACTCGCAGCGAGAGCTGGTCGTCTTTTATATTAGATATCGAGTTCTGTGAGTAATACCCTTAGCCTCTATCCTTTATAATCCACTTGCCTAAAACCCTAGATCTTGATATTTATTATTATTGTTTACTTACCAGTCAATCAATTACCTGATATAGTTTATTTACTGCTTATTAATCTATTTGCCTAGCTTAATCGTGACTGTATTGAGTTTATTGTGTGCCCATGCTCCATGTGGGTTCGATCCCTAAATATTACAATTTGACCTCTCTTGGCAAGAGTAGTTCGTAGGGTTAATTTGATAGAATTTGCATTGAAATACATAAAAACCCTCATGTCACGTAGCCACTCAATGGTGAACTCCATGTTTATTGAGTAGTTTTTCGAACACCTTGTTAATGAAGTGGGTACCGCCATCCTTATTATGATTCGCGGAACTCCAAATCTTGGAAAGATAATACTCTTAAAGAGTTTAATGACTACGGCTGCATCATTTTTAAGGTTGCTAGCATTTCCACCCATTTAGATACATAGTCTACAGCGACCGGTATGTATTTATTTCCGTGCGAAGAAGGGAAAGGGCCCATGAAATCGATGCCCAACAATCAAACAGTTCAACTTCGAGTATGAAAGTTTGTTCCATTTTTTTCTCTTCCTGATTTTTCCTCTTCTTTGGCAAGGGTCGCATTTTGCTACGTAAGCTTGAGCATCGGGAAACATATTTGGCCACCAAAAGCCTGCTTGTAGGATTTTTGACACTGTCTTAAAACTAGCGAAATGTATGACGTAATCGGATCCGTGACAATGATATAAGATTTCTGGAGTTTTGCTTTTTGAAACCCATCGTCTGTATATGCCATCAGAAAAGTGTTTACAAAGATAAGGTTCATCCCAGTGAGATCTCTGGATTTCTCTCAAAAATTTCTTCTTATGATATCCTTTGAAGAGTTCGGGTTCTCTTCGGCCGCAAGGTAGTTTACTATATCTGCGTACCAAGGTCTATTAGTGGTGTGCAGCTCACACACCCCACGACTTAAACTTCTACATCTGGGAGAATCATCATTTGAAGTCGAAGGATTCCAACTGACATTGATAGTTATCAGAATGATTATTTCATTGTCCTTCTTGAGTGTATTATCGATCGACGGTGGATGGAAAACATCAGTCGACGCTTTATTGCTGCAGTCGTTTGATGGGTTTATTATGGTGTCAATTGATTCCACTTCATGCGCCGAACTAACTCTAGCAACGAAAGTCAATTCTGCTAAGTAGACATTTTATCTTGGTAAGAAATCATCTATAGAAATGTCGTCATCTATCCTTATTCGTGACAAGTGATCTGCGACTCCATTTTGTACCCCTTTATATCTTTGACTTTTATGTCGAATTCTTGGAGAAGTAGAATCCATCGTAAAAGTCTCGGCCTAGCGTCCTTTTTGTTCATTACGAAGGCGAAGCCTAGAGATAATAAATATTTTTCCGTTGTTGCATAATTGTGTTGTGCATCGTCTAGAGTTCTGGTGGCATAATATATGGCATGTAACGTTTTGTCTTTCTTTTTTCCCGAGTACCGCACCTACAGCGAATTCGTTGGCGTCACACATAATTTTGAATGGTAGATCCCAGTCTGGGGCTTGGACAAAAGGGGTAGATATGAGCGTGGATTTAATTTCTTTAAAGGCGTCGAGACATTCAGGTGTAAAATCGAATTTCACCTCTTTGTACATCAGTGCAGTAAGGGGTCTAGCAATTGTGCTAAAATCTTTTATGAATCGCCTATAGAATACAACATATCCTAGAAAGCTTCTAACATCTTTGACATTAGTGGGTGGTGGCAGCCCAGTCATTACTTTGATCTTTGCCTTGTCAACCTCAACTCCGGCTTCTGAGACCTTATGTCCCAAGACAATTTCGCTATTCACTATGAAATGGCATTTTCCCAGTTCAAAACCAGATTTTTCTATTCGCATCTAGCCAGGACCTTACATAGGTTATTGAGACATGTTTTGAAATTTGGACCATATACTGAGAAGTCATCCATGAAAACCTCTATGAAGTCCTCGATCATATCGGTGAATATCGACATCATGCATCTTCGGAAATTCGCAGGGGCGTTACAGAGTCCGAATGGCATCCTGCGATATGCGAATGTTCCAAAGGGACAAGTAAAGGTGGTATTTTCTTGATCATCCGGATGTATGGGATCTGGAACAATCCGGAATACCCGTCGAGAAAACAATAGTATTCCTGCTTGCAAGCCGTTCTAACATCTGATCAGTAAAGGGTAAAGTGAAATGATGTTTTCGCGTGGCAACATTTAGTTTCCTGTAATCGATACACATTCTATGTCCGGTGACAATTATAGTTGGGATCAATTCGTCTTTGTCATTCTTTACCACAGTGATTCCTCCTTTCTTCGGGACAACGTGAACCGGACTGACCCAGTTGCTGTATGAGATCGGATAAATAACGCCTGCTTCTAGAAGTTTAATGATTTCCTTTTTAACTACTTCCTTCAGGTTGGGGTTCAATCTCCCCTGGTGCTCGATGGATGATTTAGATTGATCATCAAGGTGTATCCTGTGCATGCATAGATCGGGGGAGATTCCCAGGATGTCATCTAATGAATATCCGAGAGCCTTGCGGTGCTTTCGAAGTTTATTCAGCAACAGCGCTTGCTCTCCGCTACTCAAGTTTACATTTATGGACATGATAGGATTTTTCGTAAAGAAAAGCATATTTAGGACCAGTTGAAAGTGGTTTAAGCTCGATTATAGGTGCTTTCGCCTTGCTCCATTCGTCGGTCACAGGACGCTGTCCATAGACGGTGACAATATGGTGTCGATCGACAAGGGGTCATAGATTGAGTTCGTCAAGATCGACATTAAAATTTCTTATGTGGCATCCATTAACCTTGTATACTCTCCGGTGCGATCTTCTAACGCAAAGATGTCACCTTCAGGAGGTGTGATTTATTTCTCTAGAGGTTCGTTTGAGCACATATCTATGAACGACTCTTCGCTAGGTCGGAAAGGTAATCGATATGATAGGTTTGACCGTCAATCAAAGATTGTTTTATTATCTTTTCCATGTCAAAGACCATCGGTATCTTCCCGATGTTGAGGCATATGCGTCCTTCTATGACATCAATGATTTCCCTGGCAGTGGCCAGGATGTGTCTTCTTAAGATAATCGAATTTCCAGGTTCTCGCTGATATTTAAGCACTATGAAATCTGCAGGTATATCGCAGTTATGAATGCGTACCGGCACGTCCTCAAGTACAACTTCCGGAATTCTAGCGGATCTATAAGCTAAATCGAGAGAGACCCTAGTAGGTTGGAATTGTGTTAGTCCGAGAGCGACTGCAACCGAATAGGGCATCAGGTTTACACAAGAGCCTAAATTGCAAAGAGATCTTTGAAATCTCTTGTTACCAATAGAGAAGTTCAAAAAGAAACTACCGGGATCAGGGAGTTTAACTGGAATTTTTCCTTAAACAATTTCGCTCACTTGTTCGGATACCATCATCATGCAGTGTTCGGATTCATGGAATCCTCGTGATGCTGCATCCTTCATGTACTGCTTAATGGCAGACGAGATGTGAATGGCATCTCTTAGTGGCATGTCGATGTTTACTTTGTCAAACGCTTTCTTGCATATTGCTTTTTTACAGCTGCTTCTTCTTCTGCTTAGCGTTTCTTTGGAGGAAAGGTGGTTTCGCTTGGTAGACCCTCATCCTAACTGGTTCGGTTGGTTCTGGGTAAGAGCTTTGATCGATTCTCGGGTCAGAGCGGCGATCGATTATAGGTCTGTGGTGTCGATCGATATCCGGTAAAGGATGTCGATCGATGTTTCCTATGTCTGTGTTCTTTCCCTTCGGTTCAACAATAAATTCCTCAAGGTTATTATTTTGGTCTAATACTTTGATTTTAGGAAGGATATCAGAATTTTTCTTGTATGTTTTGAGTGGGATGGGATGCGATTTTTGTTTTCATTTTTTTAATTTTCTCAAATTCATCTATGGTGACGCTTTCTTTAATGCCAGGGGTGAGTTGTCTACCGCTTCGTAAGGATATGACATTGCAATGGCTCCTGGGGTTAGCGTCTGTCTTACCGGGTAAGAATCTGTCCTCTCGCCTGATGGACATAGCGTTACTTGCCACTTAGTTGTCGATTCTCTTAACGTGTTCGCTCAGAGTTTCAAAATTTTCTGTCATTTCTGAGTATATGAGATCTAATTTCTCACTGAGGTTGCCGGCTATTCTACGGTTGTCTGTGAAGACTTGATTCATTCTCGACTTTGAATTTCTTTCGTGTCTGTTCACAGTATTATCGTAGTTGCTTGCGAAAATGCCAGCACTTTCCCTAAATCGTTTATCGCTTGGGTTCATTACATCAGAGATTCAAACACGTTTTTCGAAGTCGGGAGAAATGACATCTTCCTCACCATAATGTTGAGACAAGCCATGTCCGTCCAGAAGGGTCGCAACTGCTGCCAGAGTTTTTCTAACTCAAAGCCTTATGTATGGTTATCAAATAATTGAATTGCAGACCTATTGGAATAGTTTCTGCTGGGGTCGCAACTGCTGCCAGAGTTTTTCTAACTCTGATCGAGTGCTTCTTCTCCGCGAACATTAGTGGTTAAAGATATGTTTTCTATCAGACTTATAGTGCTTGCAGGGCTTCGGGTGCCGAAGTTCCCCTCGCTGACTGTATCAAGGATGGTTTGATAGTCTAGGTTTAGTCCTCTATAGAAAGTGTTGATGATTTGGGGTTTTCATGTCTACCTTGAATGAAAGTCGATATTTCTCTTCTTGCTTCCCAGTATCTCTCCTCGTTGAAGAACTGATTGATGAAAGCGTTTCTAATATCTTCCCAACAGGTCAGGGAACCTGGTGGTAGCTGGTTCAGCAACTTCCTGGCGTCACCTTCAAGGGAAAAGGGGAAGAGTTTGCAGCGTTTGAAATCGTCGTTCACCATTTGTTCTACCATCTTGATGTGATCTTTCGGGTGTTCGGTAGGAAAACCACTGAACTGGTTTTTGTGCACCATAATAAGGAATTCGATATCTAGCTCAGAGCCTTATGTATGGTTATCAAATAATTGAATTGCAGACCTATTGGAATAGTTTCTGCTGGGTTTCAGGTATTCGAGCATTGACAATTCATGCTTTTTCTCATTTTTTGGAGATTTAGTGATTTGATTGGGGATTGCAGCTCCCTGATAATTAATTAGTTGGCTTGGTTTGTTGATTTTATTGTTCATTGGTTCTATCAAGACTACTTATTATCAGAGTCAGTAAAGGCGTACTTACCTGCTTCTGGCTGATCGGTATCGATCGATGGCGATGGAAGGCTGTCGCCCAACAGTAGTGGACTAACGTTGATCTTCTCCAAAAGAGCTTCGTCGATCGATGGTTGTCGTCCTGAATGCATATCCTCTCCTTCATGTACCTGTGTCATAAGGATCAGGGAAAGGATAATTTAGCAAACAGTAAAGTAAAAATCTAGACAATATTCTAAACAAAATCTATTGGCAATAGGAAAGACTCGCCGCAACGGCGCCAATTTTGATGTGGGGTTTTATTTCACTTTCAAATTAACCCTTTTCCCACTTTACTCTCTCAAATAAGATGTTGAGTGTCGTACTTAGTGATCAAATCCACAGAGACTCAAGGATTGCACAATAAACTTTATTGTTTTCGAATTAAAGTTAGATGAATTATATAATAACAACAAAAGTGATTTCAAGATTGATTTGGTTTTTGAGGATCAGATTAAGAGAGTAGACTTAGGGGAAATTCTTAGGTAAGATTAGATATTACAGATTAATAGATTGCTATAGTTTTATTAAGCATCGTCTTGAACTTAAACATTAAGGTTTAGGAAATTGCTCTCGCACATTCTAAACAGCATTGGTTTCGCAGTTTGATAGGTTCTCTAAACTTCCAATTCAACTCTTGTTTGTTACCGATTATTTAGATTTTTTAAGATTGATTCCAGGCTATGATAAAACTCTCGCTTGCGCTATAGAACCCTAATTTCTAAGGTTGAAGTGATCAAATTCAACTTAACATTAAGAGCGACTTAAACAAAGAACCAAAAGGATTACCCTAAAAATTCTACAAAATCAGTAATACATTATCACCACTGAATAACCCGAAACCTAATAGTGAACTACTCAGACATAGCAATAAAGAACATGAATTGATTCTGAATAAATTTCATAGAATAAACTGAGTAAAAAGATAATGAGTTCAAGATCTTCTTTGTAATGATGATCAGATCTTTCTCTCCAATAAATGTAGCAAACTGTTCCAACTCTTAATTCCAAACTTTTGTTTACCTTAGAAGACAACTTTTCCTTAGGTCTCCTAGACTTAGGTTAAACATAAGATAGAAAACCCTATAAATAGTCTAAATTTCGGCCAGGGACTTGTCTTGCAAATAATAAAATATTTGGGTAAAATTTGTAATTTCTCAAGCCTTCACCAATCTTGCTGTTGACTGGCTGTCGATCGACGTAAAGTGTGTGACATCGATCGATGGTCCCTTTATAATTCTGTATCCGACTATGAATTTCAGCTGAGCATCCTAAATGCTCCAAAATAGTTCAAAAGATCCAATTGCTTCCAATGAGTACCATGACTTGCAAACAAGTGTCCATAACCACTAGAGACCAATGTCCATATGGACATGCACATGGACACCCAATAGTATTTATAATTATTTTAATTATTAAATAACAACAGTTTTCTCTTTAAAACAAAGAAATTGCATTTTCCGCCAAAACATATTTTTCGACGAAACCGAGAAATTAAGTTTCATGCTAAAATCGGAAAATCACATTTTTTTCCACCAAAACCGAGAAAATAAGTTTTCGCGCTAAAATCAGAAAATAACCTTTTCCCGCAAAAACCGAGAAATCACTTTTCCCACCAAAACCGAGAAATTAATTTTTCTTGCAAAAACAGAGAAATCACTTTTTCCCGCCAAAACCAAAAAATCATGTTTTCCCACCAAAACCAAGAAATCATTTTTTCCCGTCAAAACCAAAAAATTATGTTTTCCTGCAAAAACTGAGAAATCACGTTTTCCCGCCAAAATCAAAAAATTAAGTTTTCCTGCCAAAACCGAGAAATTAGTTTTTTTTACCGCCAAAAATCGAGAAATCCCTTTTTTCCCGCAAAAACCAAGAAATCATATTTTCCCGCCAAAACCAAGAAAACATGTTTTCCCGCCAAAGATGGAAAACCATGTTTTCTCACCAAAGCCTAGAAATCAAGTTTTCCCACCAAAATTGAAAAATCATTTTTTCCCGCCAAAATCAAGAAATCATGTTTTTCCACCAAAACCAAGAAATCACGTTTTCTCGCTAAAACCGAGAAATCACGTTTTCTCACTAAAACCGAGAAATCACGTTTTCTTGCCAAATCCAAGAAATCACATTTTTTTGCCAAAACCGAGAAATCATATTTTTTGCCAAAACCGATAAATTAAGTTTTCCCGCCAAAACTAAGAAATCATGTTTTCCCGCCAAAATTGAGAAATCATTTTTTCTCGTCAAATCCGAAAAATCACGTTTTCTCACCAAAATTGAGAAATCACATTTTCTCGCAAAAACAGAGAAATCATGTTTTCCCACCAAAACTAAGAAATCATGTTTCCCACCAAAATAAAAAAAAAATCACATTTTCCCATCAAAACCGAGAAATCAAGTTTTCCGCCAAAACTGAGAAATTAATTTTTCCCGCCAAAACCGAGAAATCAAATTTCGTAATAATTTGTTTTTCTGTTGAAAATGTGTTTTTCACTAAATTTATAAACTATGTTGTTTTGTTAAAATCATAAATGTGTGTTTTTAGGAGGCCCATGGACACATGTTGTCCATTTAGTCTTTACCCTATTGGACCATGGACCAATTGGTCTTTTGTCGAGTTTGACCATTTACTAAAAGGGCGCGTCCATAGTCTGCCCAAAATAAATTGGACTGGGCTTGCAAATGGACGGCCCACCCAGTTGACACCTCTATTCATGACTCCTAGTTCTGGCATTCCCCTCACTAGCTGTGTCCAAAGCCATCTGATATTGTAATCCAATAACTCTGAAGAAAGTGCTAAGAAGTTGCACTTCGCTGAACCCGTGATGTGGATAATCACTTTGGTATGACTTGAATCTGATCCAGGAGTTTCTGATAGACTCTAAATGTTCTTGTGAAAAAGTAGCAATCTTGCTCCTCATATCTTCTGCTCTTGCGTCATCAAAGAAGTTATGCTAGAAAGCGTTCTTAATGCCAGTCCAGGATGTCAGAGATCTTGTTGGTAACTACTTAAGCCAATAAGAACCTTCTCTAGCAAGTGAGTACTTGAAGAGCTTACAAAAGAGATAGTCCTCAGGGACTCCATTGGCTTTAATAGCATTAACTAGATCCTCAAATCGCTCAGATGATCCATAGGTTGCTCATGTCGCAATCCATGGTAAGGCGTCTGCGCTACAAGTCCAAAGAAAGCGGGCTTGATCGCAAAATCGTTTCTCTGAAAAGCTGGAGGAAGAATGGCGGATCTGTTGGCGTAGAACTGGTCTGGACGGTTGTAGTCATCCAGTGTTCTCTGAGCAGCTTGGGAAATTAGCTTCAGGTTGAGCTACTAAAGCGTTTGCTTGCGCTTCTGCATCTGTATTAGGGAATACAGTCCCCTGATCGTCTATCTTTTGACCTGCTGCAATACGCAGATGACCATCAAGGTCATGTAAGACTCCACTCTCATCTTGAACCAATACTAAAGTTGCAACCATCTGAACTCGTCTACTACTGTCGACCGATGCGGGTAAGTTGCTGTCGATCGATGTGGTCTGATCAATGTAGGTCGATGCTCTAGTTCTAATGTCGGTTGATTCTGTCCGTAAAGAAGTGTCGTTCGGCGCTATGTAGGTGCTGTCAATCAATGCATGTCGTCTTCCTTTGCGGATCGTACGTTCGAGTTTTTCCGGGTTTGAGAATAGTAGTTCTTGTCCTTTATTGCTCCTGGTACTTTTTTGCATGTACCTGAAAAAAAGAAAAAGAAAAATTTAGTAACTTGAAAGTAAAAACAAACCTATACAAAATCTTAGAAATTAAATATAATGGCGATCAATGCTCCCCGGCAATGGCGCCAAATGTGACATGGGTGTGTTTATTGTTCTAGCATGGTATGAATATTTTAAACAATTAACTATCAAATTAACCTAATCTTAATACACAAACAATAATCTTGCCAAGAGAGATGAGATCAGGTGTAGTACTTAGTGTTGGGGTCAAAATCGATCACGACGGAATCAACGCCTGAAACTTCTCAGAAAATTCTCTCTTTTGAAAAGAGGATATAATATTTTAATGAAAAGAAGAGCCAGAAAAACAAAATCAAGTTCCATATGAATTAATACGGTAAGTCCTCCAGAAAGGTTGCTCTAAGCCTCGAACAAACAGATCTCGAGTATCGGAAAAACAAAACTACTGTAGGGCTCGACCCGAACAGGCGAGTTGGACCAAGCAAGACGGTCAACTCACCCGCTCGGTGAGTTGGACAAAGCAAGATGGTCAATATAAAACCCTAAACTCTAGGTCAAAACTTGTCCATGGGTAATCTTGTGCCATGTCTTTAGCTTGGGCTTGAAATTGGCTGTCTGGAATTGGTCATCGATCGATGTCAGATGTGCAACATCGATCGATTTTGTTCATGTAATGTCGGTCGACGCCAAGGTTGTGTCGTTGATCGACGACAGTCTTGTACTTCGACTCTCACAATGATCAGCTACGGATTATTCTCCTGTAAATGCTCCAAAATCTCCAAGTATCTTCATATATTTCCAAAACGTGCATGGACCTGTAATGACCTTACAAGATAGCCTAGACACACATAATAGACCCTAAATAGAGCCTATAACATGGCCTGAAACTGGTAATAAATAGGCTATATCAACGGTCAACTCGTCCTTCGGCGAGTTAGACCAGTCCAACTCGCCCCAAGGTGAGTTGGGCCAAGCATAAACCAGATATTATGCCTTCCATTGAACCTCGGCGGATCCACCCCTCATTTTGTCTTGATCGGAATTATCATTGGGACTTTACGATAAAAACCGCGAACACTCTTTTCACCGAATGAAGTTCATGGTTATCATATAAACGGAAAAGGTTAACTCAACACCACAGTTGTCTTCCTAGCTAATGTGACTTCATATCATTAAACGTTATTTCTAAGAAATCGGCAAAACGTTTACGTCAAAATACAGCCCAAAGAGGCCTAGAACGCGACTAAAGACCCACTTGCGATTTCATAAAAAAATGAGCCCAACAATGTTATAGCGGCGTATTTTTACTCGCAGAAGAAGATAAATCTCGCAAATTGGAAGATAAATTTTAAGTTTCCAAGATAATGATGAAGATCGAGATAAAAAGGAATATTTCCGCGAAGCGATAAACTCGACCTAGATGAAAAAAGGAAAGATGAACCGGCTTAGAAGATATATAGGGGTTGCTGAAGCTAAAGGCACAAGGATCCGAAGATGTAGACCTAGAGAAGTTATGTTAGTTTATATGAACTTAGAACTTAGGTGGCTAGAAGGACAGATTTATACTAAGACGTTTCTCCATATTTGTTCAACAAATCTGGTTTCCTTAGAATCTACAACTCATTGCACTTAGAAACCCTAAGCTTTATTCGACAAGATTGGTTTCTATGACTGGCACTCGATTACCAGACGAACTTGCTCTGGCAGTTTGATCTCTTGGTTCACTCTTTTAATTGAACTACGTCCGACTTGATCCTCGAAAGAGGTAGGCAGCCTTTCTTAAGGTCCAGTCCCAAATCCTTCAAACCTTTTTCATATTTTTCGTCTATTGTTATGCGAGTTGCAGCCACATAGGTTTATATTGACATAGGTGGTAGAGCTAGCAAACTTAGTCTCGTTTACTGCTTGTTTATAAAAATTCATTTGTGATCCCGTTTCTAGACAAGCTTCGTGTACGCTTTTGTCTCTGGAGCGCTCGTACCCAAATTCAAAAAAATATCTATTGTTTTCTAAATTCTTTTTGTTATCTTTTCATTTTTTTTTCAATTTTACTCGATTACTTGTCGTTGGCTCTCGGAGAAAATCCGGGATCTCAGGGAAAGTTAGGGTTTCTTGACTTTCCTTCAGTTACGGAAATTGACAGTGTTGATTTCGGTTCCCACAGTTTGGCGCTTGAAGGAGGGGGGGGGGTCGGATTACTCTAACTCATAGCCACAAAACTCTTGATCAAAACAATGACTGGAAATGTGAAAGAAAATACCGCAGCTCACAACAACGCTGGTAAAACAACTCCAGGAGAGACTTCTCCCATCGCCAACGCTTATGCAAACGCCATAGTGCTTGAGAAAATAAAAAACCTAGTCGCGATTTCTCTCACTAAACAGAAAGGGAAATGGTAAAATCTATGAAACCCCGTAAAGTTCGCCTCATTACCGAGTTGGAAAAATTTCAGCGCATAAGGGTTCGAAAACAACCTTTTTGAAAACTTTTCGGAAAAATTAAACTTGCTCTCCCAAAAATCGCGGAGAAACCCTAGATTACTCACAGAGAAATGAAGCACATTAAATCGGACGCCAAAACCCCACTGTTGTACTTCTTCCGAACAAACAAAGTTGATCTCTATTGAATCACTTGAAACCTAAAACGGCTGACGAAAACTAAACTAAGAAAAACGAGAGATCGTATCGCTCACTGCTAAAACGTTTTCTGAAACTTAAGATTTCGTAAAAAGTCAAGCTTCGATTCTACGACCACATATTCAGTGAATTCTCAATGATTGTCACTTAAACTTACTTCGGAAAAACTACTCAAAATCCCCTTGGATCAATTCTGCGGAAACGAGAAAATCTCCGATTAAGTTGACTCCCGATAATTAAGCTCATCACATCTACAATTTCAGATGCTAAAACGTGAGTTTTCAGAAAAACTGCTCCCGTACAGCCAAACTCGAAAACACGCTTACATAACGAATTTCGTAAAATTAAAATCAACGAAATTTTACGAAACATCATTTTTAAAACTAAACTCATGACGTTTTGCGGAATAACTTTCGTAAAATTAAAGCTCAACAACATTTTCCGAAACAGCTTTCATAAAACCAAACTTGACAATATTTTATGGAACATCGTTCGCAAAGTGAAACGAGTTTGCATTTTATGATACAAATTTCGTAGAAAAAAATTGAAAACATTTATGAAACGACCGCACCAGCATACCAACAAAACTCGACCAGGACCAAAAGCGCCGAATGGGCGATTTGGACCAGTCCTACTCGCTGTGATATTTTCAGAGTGTAGAAGTTGCGTGTGATGGATAATCCCCTTTAGGGCAGAGAGAACTTGAAATGGTGAGAGAGAAGGATCTGGTTTATGCTTGTGTTCACTTGAACCAGAAACAGAAAATTTTAGAGAGTCTTAGATAGATTTGAGTGTTTAAGAAAGGGAGAGTCTAAAGGGAATCTGGAACAAGAACACTAACCTTTATTACGAAAGGGAGAAGGGAAATCCCCCTTACTCCCTTAAAAAATTACAAACGAGATGGATAAGTATATATAGACAAGTAGGAGTCTTTCTGGTCTAGACCTAAAGAAGACCCAAGCATGTGGTGTCAAGGGAAGGAGGCTCCTCGGTTTGAATCTTGTGGACCAGAAGCTCCAAACGTTTTAGGCCAGGCTGTCTAAGCTTCTCTTCCTTTGCTTTTGGGCGAGTGGATAAGGTTATCCACAAAGCTCTTCCATTCTTCCTTTGGTAAGTGGATAACCTTATCCATAAACGGTCACTAAGCCTTGGCTCCTTCCAGGAAATTTCCTTGCCTTCCCTTCCTTATCTTGGTCGAGGAATATACGAAACGATCTTCTCCTTTCTTCACATGCAAGGTCTTATAGACTTGGGTGACAAGTCTTGGCATTTAGGGCTGTACGGCCAGATATCAATGGCATGGTACATACACTTCGTGCCCTAACTTGCCCAAGACTCAAAACCATCCTTCAAGTTCAAATGTTCGAGTATTGATGTTTCTGGGTTGAGGTTGGTCTGTATGGTCCGTACTGCCGCATGACCATCCGTACACCTCTCCCAAACATCGACCAATTGATCCCATCTCTTCCCTAAAGCTCCCAAGGTCTTCCTTAGACTTCTCTGTGATGTTTCACAACCTCTTGTACACTTATCAGCTTCCCACAGCTTCTCAACACTCTTTGTACAAGATCTCTTCACCCCACTCTATCTTCTTTCACTCCATCTCATCTCAACAATTTCATACTTGTTTATTGTCAAATCTTCAAGTTAACACCCCCCCCTCAAGCTTGACTCTAGTGATCCTAATTCAAGCTTGGAACCTTGAAGAGCTTATTAAAAACCTCACCAAGGAAAACCCTTTGGGACAAAACCTTGATGAGGGAAAAAGAGTAAAGTCCTCAAGGCCTAGGGATTGGCTAGTGGGTCTTTGTGTTTTGGATCATTGTGATGGACACAAAGACCCTGGATCATGGCCCTCATTGTGATGCAAGTCTCATCCGACATTCCTTGCACATCACTAAGTGGCCTTGAGCTCATCTAAGTCTTCTTGAGCTCATCTCATACTGATCTTGGGGTCTCCCCCTTTCACCCAACCTTCTGTTACGTTCAAGTGCTCTGACAACCAAATACAACTCTATTAATCAATATCTTCATGCTAAGCCTTGGTTTCTTCTTCTTCTTGAATAACCACCAAGTCTGCCTTGGTTTCTTTTTCTTCTTAAATAACCATCAAGTCTCTATCTTCACAAATCATTAAGCTTCTCAATACTCCCCTCAAGCTTGGGACTGAGTCTAGGAAGACCCAAGCTTGGACGGATCATGGCTTCATGATCTTAACCAACACACCACTGTACACTCTCTTCTTTAACTCGCTACCTTGAATGGAATGCTGGTAGATGCCTCAGGTATCTCTTCAACCACCTCACTTCAGAAGCCGCATTGATAGAGTAACATTCTTCTTCACACAGCCAAGAGTTCTCTGAACACTCTCTTGTCTAGACTTGCCAATGTCTAAACCCGGATGGCTTTATCTTCTCTTCTTAGTGTAATGGTGAGGAGGAACACCAGGTCTTGAACTTAGGGTCATCAGGTAGCTCACTTAAGTCCCCACCTCAAGCTTGAATTGAGTATAGGTTCAAGCTTGAAAGTGAGCCTCAATGAGCATCCAAACCAGGAGCACACCACCCCAACAGCTGCGCTTAAATAACTGATCGACCTTCATGCCTTCAGCTTCAAGAAACCTCAGGTCACCGGCCTCCTCAAGCTCCAGTGATAACCTTTCCTGGTGTATCTTCACTGAACAAGGAGCACATCACTTCCAAAAGCTGCGCTTAAGTCTACTGGCTTCATACACAAGTACCAACATATCTCCACTGCCTCAGCAATGGGCAAGTCTTCCTGTTTGTTCCGGATTGATGTTGAACCAGTGACACTCCTTGTGAACCTGAAACAACACTCAAACTCCAGACAAGATCAGACATACTTGCATTGGGATCAACCATGATTTATATTCAGGTTTGATCACCAATGTCACAAGCTTTTCACTTAGACAGACTCTATTGTCATTAATATCCATCTAATGCAAGCTTATCATTCTCTAAATGCAATGGATGAACTGATCAGGAACAATCACAAAGCAATTAGGCAAATTCATTTCCTGCTTTAAACGACTCTTAGAGTTTAGTCTAGATATCTCAACCTAAATGCAGTAACCATGACAACAATATGCAACAGCCTTAACCTATCCAATCCATGAATGCAAGTCGGATTAGACACAACCATCTATCATCCTAACAAGACATCCATTTAGAACAGAGACTAAGCAACATTATCATTTCCAAATACAAGACCCAATGCAATACTTTAATCAATTTATATTCATGAATGCAAGCAGATTCAGAACATACTATCTAATATTATGTCAAGCATCATTTTAGAATTGAAGTAAGCATTTTAAAATCTCAACCAATCAAATGAGTCTCGTTCAAACATCCTGGGACAGATTCTAAACATTTACATCTAGCAATCTTTAAACATATCCTCCGGTTTCAAACACATCACCCAACACATTCAGTTCATAAAGTATCAAGCTTTATTCATAGGGAAGAACTTTTCTTACAATCAAGGAACTAGTGTTAGTTCCTTGAACCACCAGGGATCCATGAACAGAACCATAGCTATTGGTGTCGACCCCAACCTCTCCTCCTTCCCTGTACCTTCCCCTTGGACTCTCTATGTCAAAGACTCCAGCTTTCTTCATACTTGAGTCGCCACCATCAGTAATGTGGGAACCAAAATTCTCATTGTTGATTTCCGTTGAATTAGGAACGCCGGGTAACCCTAGTTTCCCATAGGTCTTGGATATCTGCTAAACCACACACCAATCAATCAGAATACAAAGTAAATATTGAAAACAAAGTTTGAATCGAAAAGAGAGCAAATAAATGTCTTATTTCAAATTTGAGTGTGAGCATTTACAACAGGATATGAGCCTCGGCTATGAGAGCTGTCGACGAGATCCCTATTTCTAATAACCTAAGACTGCAAAATCCTAGTTGAGTTGCAACTCGAATAACAAAAACGGAAAGTTTCCTAAATGCTTTAAGTGCTAAGCTATGTTTGCTCTGAGTGGAGATTTTCGTGTGTATTGCATCATCACCCTTGAAGTCCTTATATACTCCTCTAGATGCGGTTTGCTCTTTCCCCTTCTCCCCTTTTTCGAATTTATCGCTTCGTGGAAATATTCCTTTTTTCCTCGATCTTCATGATAATCTTCGGAAACTTAACATTTATCCTTCGATCTTGATATTTATCCCTTCAAACTTAACATTTATCCTTTCCTGCAAAATAGAAGATAAACAATAACAAAGTTTGGGTTGATTCTGGATAAAATCGCGAGTGGGCCTTTAGCCAAGCTTTAGACCTTGTCGGGCCATTTTTTGACTTAGGCGTTTCCACGATTTTATCGAGATAACATTATTAAGACGACGTCGTCCGAGAGTTAGCATCTTTCGTATAATAACTGTGACTCTAGGTGTTTAGTTAACCGTTACTGTCTTATCAATCGACCCGATCCTTTCACGAGAAAACAAGTTCTCTCGGTATGGTTCCAATGTCAATCTCGATTGAGATGGAACAAAGATAAGTTCGATCAAGTATTGGAAGAGGGATTTTAACGAGGACGAGGTGAAACTGGATTGATCCGACTTTCCGAACGAACGAGTAGAATTGCTCGTGTCATCTAACTCGCCCGTTTCACGAGTTGGCCATGTCCAACTCACCATATAGGCGAGTTGGTCGGTTCATGCTGGCCAACTCGCCCGTATGGCGAGTTGGCCTTGTCCAACTCGCCATATGGGCGAGTTGGTCGGTCCATGCTGACCAACTCGCCTGTATGGTGAGTTGGCCTTGTCCAACTCACCATACGGGTGAGTTGGTTTGTCCATGCTGACCAACTCACCCGTATGGCCAGGAGTCTTTTGTAAAGTCGATTTCGAGACTGTATTCGTATAGGAACGTGAATTTTAGATGTTGATTTCGAGAATACCTTTTTTGCCCTCGTGAAACTCATTCTCCTGGTAGGTTTCTGACGTTGATTCCGTCGTGACCTATTTTGACCCTAACAAGTATCAAGGTGAAAGCTTTCACCTTTCTTCCCGGATTTGAATAGGAACAAGCTTGGACTGGTTTGTTGAAGAGGGTAGCTAATCCACTTCACAACCTCTGGATCCAAGGCTCTTCTTTCTTTTGGGCGTTATGAGACAGCATGAGGAATCAAGAACACTTTCTGGACACGGCTAGGATGAACACCTTCTTCTTGTAGAAGTTGAATCTGCTGGCTGGACAGAAGCTTCTTCTAGGTTTGAAATGGTAAGGGAATGAGCTTGAGCGTGCGGAAGCTAAGAACTAAGTTCTGATAAACCTGGCTCTGATACCATGTGACATTTTCAGAGTGTAGAGGTTGTGTGTGATGGATAATCCCCTTTAGGACAGAGAGAACTCGAAATGATGAAGGAGAAGGATCTGGTTTATGCTTGTGTTAACTTGAACCAGAAACAGAAAATTTTAGAGAGTCTTAGATAGATTTGAGTGTTTAAGAAAGGGAGAGTCTAAAGGGAATCTGGAACAAGAACACTAACCTTTATTATGAAATGGAGAAGGGAAATCCCCCTTACTCCCTTAAAAAATTACAAACGAGATGGATAAGTATATATAGACAAGTAGGAGTCTTTCTGGTCTAGACCTAAAGAAGACACAAGCATGTGGTGTCAAGGGAAGGAGGCTCCTCGGTTTGAATCTTGTGGACCAGAAGCTCAAAACATTTTAGGCCAGGCTGTCTAAGCTGCTCTTCCTTTGCTTTTGGGCGAGTGGATAAGGTTATCCAAAAAGCTCTCCTTTCTTCCTTTGGTTAGTGGATAACCTTATCCATAAACGGTCACTAAGCCTTGGCTCCTTCCAGGAAGTTTCCTTGTCTTCCCTTCCTTACCTTTGTCGAGAAATATACAAAAGGATCTTCTTCTTTTTTCACATGCAAGGTCTTTTAGACTTGGGTGACAAGTCTTGGCATTTAGGGTTGTACGACCAGATATCAATGGCCTGGTACATACACTTTGTGCCCTAACTTCCCCAAGACTCAAAACCATCCTTCAAGTTCAAATGGTCGAGTACTGATGTTTCTGGGTAGAGGTTGGTCCGTACGGTCCGTACAGTCCGTACGACCGTGCGGTCATCCGTACACCTCACCCAAACATGTACCATTTAAGCCCATCTCTTCCCTAAAGCTTCCCAAGATATTCCTTAGACTTCTCCTTGATGTTTCACAACCTCTTATACACTTATCAGCTTCCCACAGCCTTCTCAACACTCTTTGTACAAGATCTCTTCACCCCACTCTATCTTCTTTCACTCCATCTCATCTCTACAAGTTCATACTTGTTTATTGTAAACTCTTCAAGTTAACACTCGCCGAACGGGTGAGTTGGACCGAACGAGCCGTCGAACGAGCCCATTCAGCGAGTTGGACCGAACGAGCCGTCCAACTCACCCATTCGGCGAGTTGGACAAGTCCTAATCGCCGAACGTGCGAGTTGGAACGAACGAGCCATTGAACTCACCCATTGGGCGAGTTGGACCAGTTCAACTCGCCGAGCAGGCGACTTGGACCAAATGAGCTGTTCAACTTGCCCGTTTGGCGAGTTGGACCGAACGAGCCGTCTAACTCGCCCATTCGGAAAGTTGGGCCAGTCCAAATTTCTGAACGGGCGAGTTGGACCAAACGAGCCATCCAACTCGCCCGTTCGGCGAGTTTGACAAAATGAGCCATCCAACTCGCCTATTCGGCGAGTTTGACCAAACAAGCAGTCATTTGGATCACATTTTCTTTATCCTTTGAATCCCGATAATAAATCTATTCATTTCATCTCAATCGGAGTTTCCGTTGAGATTTTATGATCAAAACAAGTTGGACACACACCGTCCAACTCGCCCCGATGGCGAGTTGGATTTATTCCCTCCAAATCGCCTCATGGTGAGTTGTTAAAGCCCTGATGAGTTTGAGTCCTTTTTTTTTATTTTGTGTCTCGATCGAAACGCTTTTCGTTTCATCTCAATCGGAGTTTTCATTAAGATTTTACGACAAAAAAAAGTAAGACTCGCCTAAAGTCCTTGGCTTGCTCCTGATGACCTCTTGGGCGTCCAACTCACCCTCTTGGGATTCCTACTCTCCCTTACCTCTATATTTGCGTTATAATTTGAATCTCTATCGAAGCGTCTCTTTTTCGTCTTGATTGGTTTTACCATTGGAAATTTACGATAAAAACCGCAAAGACTTGTTTTCTCATATGAATTCAGATTGATCTTATAAAAAGGCAACGGTTAACTCAACATCCTAGTCGCCTCAACTATAACCTTCCCAATAAAATTGACATCATATCAAAGGTACTCTTTCGAAGAAATTGTAAAAACTTAAGTCGAAAAACGGCCAGAAAAGGTCTGAAACACGACTAAAAGCACACTTACGATTTTAAACGAAATTGAGCCCAATGATAATGTGATGGTCTATATTTTATTTGCAAGAGAAGATAAAATTAAAGTTCAGAAAATAAATATCAAGTTTCAAAGGATAAACACCAATTTAAAAAATATGGATCGACGAACCAAAACCGCAAGACAGGTTCGAGCCTAAACGCGACCAGGAAGAACTAATATTTTTACCATTCTTAAGGGGCATACAGACATGAGAAGATGAAGGGGAGATGACCAAGCAAAAGGAAGAAGAGGTTAACCCAAACCGTTTAGAAAACTAAGGTATATTTGGCTTGGAAGTTTTTGAAATAAGACTTGGTATTTTCTTAGGAAGGTACTAAGAAATAAAAATGCATCAGAGATCGCTATAAAACTATAAGGAACTTAGGATATAGAATAAAAGTCTAGCGAGCTAAGTCTTAAGCATTTTCCTGTCCCGATCTATTGTTCTGTGCCTGTTCAGGCATATCTTGCAAACCGATCTAAACTCTCAGAAAACCGAGAAATGATCACCACGCATACTCAGCTCGCTTCCTAAAGAAAGAAAGAACTAGAAACGCGAACGTCCTCTTAAAACCGACTCATTCCTAGCAATTTTCTTAAAACCGACATATTCCTAGTCGTCAACCCGAAACGCACCAAGTCATAATCCTAGCGTCGTCTTTATACCGACCGGGATTGTCGATCATCCCAATCTTCGAAAGAAAAAATTGGGAGGGAGTAGGTACGTATATTATACTCGTATACTCCCATACTTTTTTTTTGTCTCGCCATCAAGATAACGCTTTTGACAAAGCAAACTCTCGCAGCAGTAGAGAGAAAATCATTTAAGCAATGTGATGCCTCACTTTCGTATAACTATTACATTTTATAGGGAAGAGCCTAAGGGAAAACAAGACCGGTGTCGTGAAAAACGACTTCGCAATGCAGAAAAGAGAATGAGGAAAACACATTCCTCGTTCACAAATATCACAAGTAATCTGCGAGAGACATTCTCAATTTACTTCTATGCCATTCAATTCTCGTAAAACTCACACGAACCATCCTTCGTATAGCGACACCAAATTATGCGAAGAAACTTTCGGAAATAAACGTAGCAAGTTTTTCGGAGAATTGCTTTTTTGACAATTTGCGTATAACTAAAAACAAAGTCATATTACTCGTCTCTCAAAGAAAAAACTAAACTTTATCTCTTTGCACTACGATCTTACAGATCTCATTCTTTAGTCATGCGGCTCGCTGGCTTATGCCTCCCATCTCCCTCGGTTCCATCCGAGCAAGTAATCATCTCGCACGTGTTCTTTATCGAGCCTCTTAGGTTTTGTCTTCATCATAGAAAGACAAAACAATTTTCGTATGATTATAGGTAAACATTATACGAAACATTCATCGTGTAACCGATACCTAAAGTTGAAATATATTTCTAACGCCATTGGCCATCTAAGCACGGAAAACATTGACTCAGCCCATCAATCTCGACAAACGCTCTTTGGCCCTCGGCCAGCCTTCTGCTAAAAATCCAAACCAAAATTCGGCACTCTCTTTAGGACATTTCTAAACTAACATTACCTTAATGTTAATACGAACGTGCCGTCTAATCCGTGACCAGAAACGTCCTCGGCTATGCGCCTGAACACATCCTTTAGACCAAGCCAAAATGTTTGAGCGACCACTGCTCCATCCAATCACTTAACAGCAAAACGACAATCCACGATTAGTCTAAAACGCCAAGTGTAAATAACTATCGTATAACCCAGAATCGTAAATCATACGATTAATTGTTAATATATCAAAACTTAGTCGTAACCACCGAACGGTTAACAGAAAACTTAAACTTGTCGAAAACCTACAAATTTCAATATGTTCCGCAGTTTACTCTAAACCCACAACGTTTTACAAGTAAAAAGCTGCACATAAGGAAAAACTCAACCTTCGACACAGCGAGATGTCGCTGATGCTCGAGGAAATGTATTTCGTCAAAACTTTCCGAAACGGAATGATCACCTTAAAAACAGTCCATCCACGAATATAAAACACACATACCTTCTTATACACGTATCCTTTGCGAATATTTAAAAACGGCAATATCTACCAATAAGTTTGTTTCTGATCACAACAAACTTTCAACGTCCTAAACAGACTAAGCCATCTCATAGAGATAGCTCTTGAACACCCGACACAAGGGTAATAGCACTATAAAAGAAATCCAAAATTTTGGTCAGCACTTTTGGAGACTTAAAAATTGTCCCCGAAGAGATGCTTGATTCCTACCATACAGCATGTTTACACTCTACAAAAAAGTCTCGAAACAGACCACGATTAGAGCAGTTAACCCAGAGTTAGATTATGAGATGAAAACAGACCACGATGGCAATGGTCATGCGTTGATTGATGGTTTCTTGAGTCAAGATTTATGACCTAATTCGATAAGTTCACTAGATTAACTAAATCAACTCTCGTTTGTTTCTAGCAACCTATCTCAACATGATTAATTCTGGTAGTAGACCAAGCTCTCGCTTGCGCCTAACTATCTTATTACCAGGGTTCTAGTTAGTTACTCTAGAACACAAGAAATAAACACAATTATATTGATAGATCTAATAATTACCCTAACAATTCTATTATTTGGCTAATCCATCAATACCATTAATAAACCCTAAACCTAGTTGAGAACTACTTAGACATAATCAAAGTATGAATAATAATCTGAATATAAAGCATATATAAAACATTGGGGTTCCAATACAAATCTTCTCAAGGAGTTATAAATCTTCTCCCTAAATAAATCCCAGAATTATGATGGAGTGCTGGTGCACACACAAACAAAGCACACTTACTAGCACTCAGCACTCCAACACAGCAAACCCTTTTTGGTGCAATACATAAAATATAAATATAAAACCCTAAAGTCTAGGTCAACACTCGTCCAGAGGTAATCTTGTAATCTTGTTTCATGTCTATAACTTGGGCTTGAAATAGGCTGTCTGCGAATTGGTTATTGATCGATGTCAGATGTGCAACATCGATCGATCTTGGTCATGTAACGTCGGTCGATGCCAAGGTTGTGTTGTCGATCGACGACAGCTTGTACTTCGACTCTCACAATGATCAGCTACAGATTACTCTCCTCTAAATGCTCCAAAAGCTCTGAGTATCTCCAAAACGTGCCTTGACCTGTAAAGACCTTAAACCATAGCCTAGACACACATAATAGACCCTAAATGTAGCCTATAAATGGCGTGAAACTAG
The DNA here is from genome assembly GCA_905132885.1 of Moricandia moricandioides. Classification (NCBI taxonomy): domain Eukaryota; kingdom Viridiplantae; phylum Streptophyta; class Magnoliopsida; order Brassicales; family Brassicaceae; genus Moricandia; species Moricandia moricandioides. Next base: position 129,996 of record CAJHQQ010000245.1, read on the forward strand.
TAATAAATAGGCTATATCAACGGTTAACTCGACCGTTCGGCGAGTTGGACCAGTCCAACTCACCCCCAAGGTGATTTGGGCCAAACTTAAACAAGGTCTTATGCCTTCCGTTGAACCTTGGCGGATCCACCCTTCGCTTTGTCTCGATCGGAGTTATCGTTGAGACTTTAGATAAAACCGCGAAGACTCTTTTACCCGAATGAAGTTCATGGTTATCTTATAAACGGCAGCGGTTAACTCAACACAACCATTTTCTAAACTATACACGAAGTCTGAACTTCCTATTTAAAGCGACCTCGTATCATTAAACGTTCTTTCGAAGAAATCGTATATACGTTTAAGTCGAAATACGGCCCAAAGAGGCCTAGAACGCGGCTAAAGACCCACTTGCGATTTCATACAAAATTGAGCCCATCAATGTTATGACGGTGTATCTTTACTCACAGAAGAAGATAAATCTCGCAAATTGGAAAATAAATGTCAAGTTTCCAAGATAATGATGAAGATCTTTATAAAAAGAATATTTCCGCGAAGCGATATACCCGACCTAGGGGCAAAAAGGAAAGAAGAACCGACCCAGAAGACATATATAAGGGGAGCTGAAGCTAAAGGCACAAGGATCCGAAGATTTAGACTTAGAGAAGTTATGTTAGCTTATAAGAACTTACAACTTAGGTGGCTAGAAGGACAGAGTTATACTAAGACGTTTCTCCATCTTTGTTCGGCGATTCTGGTTTCCTTAGACTCTACAACTCAATGCACTTAGAAACCCTAAGTTTTATTCTCGACAAGCTTGGTTTCTATGAATGGCACTCGATTACCAGACGAACTTGCTCCGACAGTTCAATCTCTTAGTCCACTCTTTTTTAATTGAACTACGTCCGACTTGATCCTCGAAAGGGGTACGTAGGAAGCCTTTCTTAAGGTCCAGTCCCAAATCCTTCAAACCTTTTTCGTATTTTTCATCTATTGCTAAACGAGTTCCAGCCACATATGTTTCTCTTGACATAGGTGGTAGAGCAAGCAAACTTAGTCTCGTTTACTGCTTGTGTTATACAAATTTCTTTTTGATCCCATTTCCAGACAAGCTTCATGTACGCTTTTGTCCCTGGAGCGCTCATACGAATATTCGAAATAAAGATCTATTTTTTTATAAATTATTTTTGTTATCTTTTCATATTTTCCAAGTTTACTCGATTACGTGTCGTTGGCTCTCGCATAGAATCCAGGACCTCACGAAAAGTTAGGGTTTCTTGATTTTCCTTAATTTACGGATATTGACAGTGTGGATTTTGGTTCCCAAACTTAGGGATCGAATCCACAGAGAGGAATGACACACAATAGATTTCTTATTTCTAAAGACTAATCTAGGTAGATATATATATTAGTAGTAAATGATCAATTAAAGAAATACTCCTTATCAAGAGGTATAGATGAAATATGGAAATATGATAATAATGCTTTAATGTAAATATGAAAATATGCTATTAAACTAACTAGATGCAAATGAAAATATGCTAGATCTAGGGTTTCAAGTTTAATTGATTATAGGGAATAGGAAGCACAAAAATGTAAATATTATAGAACTCAAATATTAACTATTCTGATCCTTTTAACTCCAACTCTTGTATGCGAGCAAAAGGAAAGACCATCGATCGACGGCTAAGGTCTGAAGTCAATCGACAGTGAATTCAGAAGAAAGTGTGAACGAGATTTGATAATTTCACCAAGACTAGACCAGCTCTCGCATGTGCTTAACAACCTAGTTCAATGGAGTCTAGCACAGAACCTACTCTCGTAGTCGTCCATGTTCTACTTTCGAGATCCTAGTTAGCTACTCTACAATGCAAGCATGAAGCATAGCTCAATTGATGGATATTAACTCAACCTAGCAATACTACTTTTGGGATAATCCATAATTGCTATGATTAAACCCTAAATCTAGTTGATAACTACTAAAACATAATCAAAGAAAGAACAATAGTCTGAATATAATTCATAGATAAAATGTTGGGGTTCCAATACACATCTCCCTAAGGAGTTATGAATCTTCTCCCCTACAAACCCTAAAACTATAATAGAAAACTAAACTCTCAAGAACATTCTTTTTCTCTCTCTCTTCTCTGTCTTAGACAATGGCATAGATAATATATTTAGGTTAAAACCGTCTAGGGGTAATCCTGTAATCTTGTGTCTTGTCGTGGGCTTGAAGCCGGCTGTGTCTGTGATTAGGCTGTCGATCGATGGCAAGAGTGCAACATCGATCGACCTTGGTCTTGAAACATCGGTCGACGCCAAGGTAGTGTCGTCGATCGACGACTGTCTTGTACTTCGACTCTCTAAACGATCAGCTACGGATTCTTCTCCCCTAAATACTCCAAAATCTCCAAGTATCTCTATATATCTCCAAAACGTACCTGGACCTGTAAATACTCTAAAGCGTAGTCTAGACACACATAATAGATCTTAAATAAAGCATATAACATGGCCTAAAATGGTAATAAATAGGCTATATCATCATGTCCCATGATGTTTCAAGGAAATACAAACTTTACAAGGTCGCTTCTCTTCTTCAACTTAACCCTCTACTTTATCTTCTCCCTCAGAGGATTAAACATTCTTTCAATGTCCTCATCAGTCTCCTTGGTTTTTCTGAAGAACATCCACAATCTATGACTGTAATAAGCATCCTCGAATGTGATTTCTAAAGGGATTATACGGACTCTCTTAGTAAATATGTCCATCTCTTCTTCTTTCTTCTAAAGTGTCTTTCCATAACTTCCTCTTTTACCGTAGGGACTGAAATATCTGTCAGTCTAGGTTTGGGTAGGGTGGGGGGTGGAGTTCCTATGTGTATATATATCGCTCAGGTCTATGCTTGGCAACCAACATACTTCTGATTCCATCGGTCGTCGACCGATGGTAGGGTCCGGCTGTTAATCCATGTCAATCTCTTTATACTAAGACTTTTAAAGTACCGTCGATCGATGGCAAGCTTCGGTTGTCGTTCGATGGTCGTTCAAATATGGCAAGGTATTCTCACGAATTTCTTCCTACTGATGCCTAATCTCTTCCACAACTTGCCAAAATAATCATCATTGATGGCACTGACGTGATGCTTCTGTCCAGCCTCAATCTTTTCTTGGATCAAATATTCTTGTCAAATCACAGCCTCACTGGTTGAACCAATTGATTCTCTATTTTCTTCACATGAGTGTTGAGACCTTCAAATTTTGTGTAAAGATTGGTAGAGACAGCATCAATCTTTCCATTGAAGTCTATTGTCATCTTCTGTTGTCCTTCCAGAACCATGTCAATCATGGCTTCAATCTTCTTCTCCTAGTATCTGATGGGGTGTTCTGATAGTAAGAGGCTCCATATTTTCTGTTGTTGTTGTAGGGTCTCTGCTGCTATGATCCTTGGTTGTAGCCACTCCTTTGATTATTTCCATAAGGGTTTCTTTTGCTCTGTTTCCCATATCTCTGGAAACCGTTTCCAACAAAGTTCAGATCCTCCTCTTCGCCTTTCTCATTGTCAGATCCTATAGCTTCTACACCTTCTGCGAAGCTAACTTGCTTCTTCAGAAACTTCTGAACGCTATCCAAGTTGGCTTTTACTTCTTCTATCTGATCCTTGGTAAGTGTAGGAGCTGATTTTATCCTCCCATGATCATTGTTCTTGGTGCTGCAGCTAGCTTCCAAATTCTATATCAATTTGGTAGCTTCTGCAGGACTCCTAGTGCAGAAATTTTCCTCACTGGTGGTGTCTAAAGCCATCTGGTATAACAAATCAATACCTTCAAAGAAAGTGCTGAGAAGTTTCACTTCATTGAATCCATGGTGTGGACACTCTTTGGTAGGATTTGAATATGATCCAAGAGTTTCTGAAAGACTATGTTGGCTCCTATGTGAATGTAGCAACTCCTCAAATCCTCAACTCTGGCATCATAAAAGAAATTATGCATGAAGGCAATTTTAATGTTTGTCCAGGATGTAATAGATCCTAGTGGTAGATGCTTAAGACAATATGAACCTTCTCAAGCAAGTGAATATTTGAAGAGCTTGCATAGAAGATAGTCCTTAGGGACTCCATTAGCTTTAATGGCAGACATAAGATCCTCAAATCGATCCAAATGACCCATAGGGAGCTCATGAGAATGCCTACGGAATGGTTTCTATGCCCCAAGTGTGAATTAGGCCAGCTTCAACTCAAAATTGTTCCTCTGGGAAGATGAATGAAGAATAGCAGATCTGTTGGCATAGAATTGATCCGGACGACTGTAGTCAGCTAACATTCTTGGTTGAGCAGCCTGGGCTTGAGCTATAGTAGCTTCTTCTAGTTCTGGAATTACAGTCCCCTGATCATCAATTCTCTGACCTATTGCATTACGCAGATGACCTTCAAGGTCATACTAGTATCCCCTCTCATTCCTAGCCATGATCAGCATAGCAACCAGCTCTGCTCGGGAGTCACCTATGATCGATGTCTCAGGTCTGCCATCGATCAATGCAGACAAATTAGTGTCCATCGACGTAGAAGTATTGGCGTCGATCGATGCTTGTCGCTTCTCCTTGCGGATGCTGCTGGGTCTAAGAAAATTAAGTATTTTTCTTTGTTGCTTCTATTACTGCTGGGCATGCACCTGAAAGACAAAAGAAAAAACTTTTGTTAGTAAACTGTAAAGACTACCAGGAAAAAAATTGCAAAACAAATCTAATGGCGATCCCCGGAAACGGCGCCAAATTTGATAAATGCTCAAATTACCCTTGAGATACTGATTACTCTCTCAAATAAGAGGTTCGGCTGTATTACTTAGGGATCGAATCCACAAAGAGCGAGGGCACACAATAGATTTTCTAATCAACTTAGTTATGCTAAGAAATTAAATAAACTTTAAGAACTAGTAAAACAGGAATGAGTTGGTTGCAAGCAATTAAGGAAAATAGCTAGATCTAAGGTTTTCATGTAGTGAATTATAATGGATAGAAGCGAAGGAGTTTTCAATCATAGAACACAGATTTAATAAGTAAAGATATCAGATTATATCTATCTATGGCCAAGCTCAGAATCTACAAACTCTCGTGTGTGAATTCGGAATCACCGTCGATCGATGATATGCAAATGACATAGTCAAGCATTAAATGATCAAATTCGATAAGTCCACTTAGAATTACTAGACTAATATCTTGATTATCCCTAGCAACTCAATTATCCTAATATCAGGATTCTAGTTACTCAATAACTCAACCAATAAGCATAATTCTGATGATAATATAATAATCACTCTAGCAATTCTATTGTTTGGCTAATCCATCAAGACCATTAATAATCCATAAATCTAACAAGAGATCTACTCAGACATAGCTAAACAGAACAAAATTATAAACATAAAATATGCATATAATAATAGGGATAGAAAACTGTGTTTCCAATACAAAGCTTGAAATAAGTCTTGATCTTCTCCCCTAAATCTACTATGTTTGCTATGAAAATCTCCACAGTTATAAAAGAGCTCTCTTTTCATAAAACACAAGCAAATATAATATAAACTATATAAAAATCGACCAACGACAATCGTGTAATTTATGTGACTTGGGCTTCAAGTCGGATATTCTGTGAGTTAGGCTTCTGTGTGTTGATCATTGATCGACGGCAAGGGTGCGTCGTCGATGACGTAACTCTCTGTCTCGACTCGTACATTGCTGATTTTGACCAGCTTTGGGGTTCCTCTCTCTTTGAACACCATAAAGCCTCATAATCTCTATAATTCTCCAAAATGCACCTGGGCCTAAAAAGACTGTAAACACATCCTCGTCACACATAATAAACTCCAAATAGAACCTATAACAAGGTCTAAAAGTGGTAACTATTAGGACCTATCAAAGGACATATTGGAGGCCATGAAAATTATGCGTAACCAGGTGGTTGCAATGACACATATGGTCACGCCTCTAGTGAACTCATCGGTTATTCAAACAACACCGGTAGCTACGTCTACGCCCATAATCAATGGTCGGGTTTGAGAATCAGCCAAAGTGGTCGAGATCGACCTACTTGTAAGGGCCACGAGAAAGGTGGATTACATGAGTCTGTTGGAGCACATATCCAGTTGGGGACCAACCATTTCTCAGGTAGTACTGACCCTATCGTGGTAGACGAGTGGAGGAGCCAGTTGGTCAGGAACTTCAGTTCTACTCGTTTTCCCTACAATTACAAGCAGGACATAGCGGTTCACTTCTTGGAAGGGGACACTCATAATTGGTGGTTGGCTTTGGATAAGCACACCAATGGAAAATGTAGGAACCAAAATTCTCACTATCGATTTTAGTGGTCGGAGGAAAGCTAATAAACTCTAACTCTCCTTGAGGTCCCGGATTCGCTACGTAAACACACGAATACGAAAAATAGGTGCTTTATTGATTAAGATGAAGTAAAGTTACAGAGATTCACCGAAAACATGGTGGACGAAATTTGTCAACAGTGGAGAACCAAAGAAAAAGAGCAGTAAGACTTATTAGCGTTCCTCCGACCACTTGTCTAGCCGCCTAGATTCTGAGTTCTGCTAAAGCTTATAATAATTTCTCTAAAAACTTATTTTCGGATCCCCTTTGTCTGTTCCTGGCTCTTCTTATATATGTCTCCAAGGTCAGTCATCTTTCCTTTTCTGTCTATGTTCGAGTTTATCTTCCGCGGAAATCTTCCTTACTTCTTGATTTTCTATAATTATCTTAAAATTTGACAATTATCTTCTTTTCCATTTATCTTCTGCTGAAATCCGGTAGACCGTCATAGTAATTGGGCTCATTCTTGTCTAAAATCCTAAGTGGGCCTTTATCGCGTTTCAGACACAAGGCAAAGCAAGCAGATAATGTCAGGTAATGTCAAAGCAAGCAGATAATGTCATGATTAATGTTGGAAATCAGCTTCGGTTCCTTCAAACTTTCTAAGCAAGTGTGATATAGTGGCATGATATTCCACTTTGGTATCTCTAGTAATCTCTGCAAACAACCATCTAAGAATGGTGCTAATGTGTGGTTATTCAATAGTAAGTTTGATCATAGTCCTCTTCTTGACTCAATAAAAACTCTTTTTTTGAAAAACGTATATATAGTAAATAAAACTCCAAAACAAATTAAATAGCATTAGCGAACCTCCCCCAGACTTAAATTACATTGTCCCAAGTGTAATCCGCCCCTGATTGGTTAGGAAAAATCAAATTATAATTAAATAGCTTAAGTATAAAACTCGATACGTCTCTTTGTAAGAGAGTGTCGATCGATGGAAAATCAAATTGTCTGTTAAAACAAAGTAAAACTCAAAAATAAGTACTAGTCTTAAGCTCGACGTATTGAACTTTTTGACAAGAATGGAGGTGGATCAACACTTGGAAAACAAGTTTCTATATCTTCTTTGTTCTTCAGAAACCATGTACCAATGAAGTTTCTCATTGCTTCATCTCCTCTGATTTTCTCATTCTTTATGATCTCCTTAGTAACCTCCACTGAATGCATTCTCCTTTGTAGATTCTAAATACTGCGCTGTAGCATTGTAAGTCTGGCAGCTGTAGCCTCTGATATATCCTTCAATTGCTTAGAAATATCTTCTTTCATCAGGCTCTAAGAAAAAGTAATTTCATTGAACCTGTCTTCTAATTGTTTTTCTGCTGCGTACTTATGTCTGTCGAAATCAGTATCGATCGATGGAAGGATGCTGCCGTCGGTCGCATGCTGTCTTTGAACAGTATCCAAATCATGCTTCATCTAATCATGCATGTAGTCAAACTGGTGAGGCACTTGTCTATAGGGTAGTAGACATCATCAAGCCTCTTGTAGAAATCATCCAATGACATCTCTTGAGCTTTGTCGATCTCATCCACAATATCGTCAATCTCTGCTCTGATGTATGTCTTTTGTTTCTTCCTAGACATAGGGATCTTTGCTGTATGTTCTAGTAAACATATGTAGCTCAGCTCAAACAGAGTGGCTCTCTCTAGAATCGCTCTGAGGTCGTCTTCTTGCACATTAACAACTCTTCCGTCTATAGCTCGTGCATTACTATTCCAATCTCTGTAGATGCCATTCTCATCTTTCTTCTCCCATTGGAAAATTCTTCTGCCATTAGCGTCATAAGCTCTCTGTCCATTCTCTACGCGGCCGTCTATCAGTAGTGGGTTTATCCAACCGATCGATCCTGGATGTTCTGAACTAAAGGGGTTAGATGTACAGAACTCATGGACTCTTGGAATTGTGGTATCGATCGATGCATGATTTTTGTCTTCGATCGATGTTTGATTGTGGATAGGCTCATCCTTCTGCTCCTTGTTGTCTATTGATGTTGGTTCTTGTGCGTTGATCGATGGCTGTTGCTGTTGTCAAAATAAATTTCCTGATCCATTAGCCATAACAAGAGCGTCTGCTACATCCTCCTTAGGTAGATTTAGAATTCTCCCATAAAGATCTTGTGCACGTCCTTCTGTATCTCTGAAAATTCCAAACTCATTTGGTCTGAGATTACCATCTTATGTATCTTTTGCTCCAAGTAATTTTCTGGTTTTCATTTGATGTCGTTCGATGGCCAGGATATGCCGACGATCGATGCTCGATTATCCAATTTTGCGTTCATTACCTAGCCAGCTTCTTCTAGTGCCAGGCCGCGAGACTCAATCAGTTCTTCCTCCCTGTAATCTCCATCATATTCTTTGTAAGGTCCACCGTATCCTTGGTAAGTCTGATGGGTGTCGATCGATGGTGCCTGGTGACCGTTGATCGATGCTCGATAATCAGACTGGTGGACAAAAAGGTTTCCAGCTCCATTGGCCATTGCAAGTATATTTGCCACTTCTTCCTTCGTGACATGTAGAATTCTGCCATCCATAGTTCTTGCGTGACCATCTGGATCTCTCATAATACCGAACTCATATGCAGTTGAATCTCGTTCGGTCTTTGCTTCATTCCTAGTATCGATCGATGGTGTATGGTGACCGTCGATCGATGTCGATTTTCCAAGTTGATGGGAAACATGACAAAATCAGCGTATTCCATAGCAATCCCTCGGTGGGAGGCTGGTTTGTAATCAAAATATGCATGGTAGGTGTTGGTTGGTTCTAAAGTTGGAGTGTCGATCGATTCAATAGGGAGGGTGTCAATTGATTGTTGAACTGTAAGTCCGTCGATCGATGGTGTGGGTTGGGTATCGATCGATGCTCCTTCTTCCGATTCCTCATTGAACTCGTAATCGCAGAAGCATGTGGCTACAAGCTTTGCATCATTACATAATTTTTTGAGGGAAGGTTTATTCTTATAAATTTCATAATAATCATTATAATCAATCAAAGAAAGGCAAAACCTGTTTGTCTTCATGTCAGAGATAGCTCCTACAGTGGCCATGAAAGCTCTTCCAAGTACAAAGAAGAGTTCCAATTGATCTGGATGTCCATCACATGGAAGTCTATCGGGACTAAGACGTTCTGAATTTGCAGTGGGACATCTCTACAAATACCCCATGAATCTACCACCCTAACGCAATCCACAAAAATGAAAGAGTCACTGGAAGGCTCCACTCTCAGGTTCAACTTCTCTGCCATATCTCTGGGTATGATGCTCAATGACGATCCGGTGTCGCATAGGGTATTGGTAAACTCATGGCTTTTTATCAGACATGGCACCACAAACTTCCTAGGATCACTTTTCTTCTTCAGAATTATCCTTGGCTTTTTCCTAGGATGGCCCTCAGTGGCCTTATAAACCGTCATAGATTCTGATGTATCCATCTTATGCGACGCAGTTGTCGTATTTGTGACCTTTGGTTGATGAATTCCTTTTGTTAATGGGTACTGATATAGCCTATTTATTACCAGTTTTAGACTATGTTATAGGCTCTATTTAGGGTCTGTTATGTGTGTCTAGGCTATGTTTTAAGGTCTTTACAGGTCCAGATACGTTTTGGAGATATATGACGATACTTGGAGCTTTTGAAGCATTTAGAGGAGAATAATTTGTAGCTTATCGTTGTGAGAGTCAAAGTACAAGACTACGATCGATCGACGACACAACGTTGGCGTCGACCAATGTTACATGACAAAGATTGATCGGTGTTGCACATCTGTCGTCGATTGATGTCCAATTCGAAGACATCCGATTTTCAAGCCCAAGTTAGAGACAAGACACAAGATTACAAGATTACCCCTGGACGAGTTTTGACCTAGACTTTAGGGTTTTGTATTTATACTTTATATATTGCACCAAAAAGGGCAAGTGGGTTCTGGGTGCCTAGGCTTGTGGCAAAGTGCGTGCACCAGCACTCCATAGTTTTAGGATTTATTTAGGGGAGAAGATTCATATCTCCTTACGGAAATTTGTATTGGAACTCCAATATTTTATCTATGCATTATATTCAGATTATTATTCTTACTTTAATTATGTCTGAGTAGTTATGAACTAGATTTAGGGTTGAATGATAACAATCATGGATTAGCCCAAAAGTAGGATTGCTAGGTTAAGTTAATATCTATCAATTGAGTTGTGCTTAATGCTTGCATTCTAGAGTAGCTAACTAGGATCTAGAAAGTAGAACATGGACGACTACGAGAGTAGGTTCTGTGCCAGAATAGACTCCATTGAACTAGGTTGTTAGGCGCATGCGAGATCTGGTCTAATTTGCTTGGTGAACATATCAAATCTCGTTCACACTTCCTTCTGATTTCACCGTCGATCGACACCAGGCCTTAGCCATCGATCGATGGTCTTTCCTTTTGCTCGCATACGATAGTTGCAGTTAAAAGGGTCAGCATAGTTAATATTTGAGTTCTAGAATACTTACATATTTGTGCCTCATATTCCCTATAATTTATTAAGCTTGAAACCCTAGATCTAGCATATTTACATTTGTATCTAGTTAATCTATCATCATATTTCCATATTTACATTATTAACATATTTCCATATTGCAACTATACCTTCTAATAAGGAATATTTCCTTGACATCATTACTTGTTACCAATATATATAATTACCTAGCTTAGTCTTTAGAAATAAGAAATATATTGTGTGCCATTGTTCGCTGTGGATTTGATCCCTAAGTACACACATGATCTCTCTTGGCAAAAATATTATTTTGTGTGTTAGGATTAAGGGTTAATTTGACAGTTATACCTTGTTAGAACATAAAAACACCAAGTGTCAAATTTTGCGTCGTTGCCGGGGAACATTGATCGCCATTAGATTTATTTTTTGGGATTTAATCTAGGTTTGTTACTTTCAAGTTACAGATTTTTTTTCTTTCAGGTGCATGCAAAAGAGTACCATGAGCAGCAAAGGACAAAAGTTACTTTTCTCAGACCCAGATCAACTCGATCGTACGATCTGCAAAGAAAGACGACAAGCATCGATCGACATCATCTACTCAGCATTGATCGACACTTCTTTACGGACAACATCGTCTGACATCGGAACTCTAGCATCGACCAACATTGATCATACAACATCTATCGACAGGAACTCATCCGCATCCATCGACGACAGCAAACGAGTTAAGATTGTTGCGCTTATAATAGTGGTTCAGAATGAGAATGGAGACTTGCATGACCTCAACGATCATCTGCGTAATGCAGCAGGTCAAAGGAAAGAAATCAGGGGACTATAATCCCTGATAGTGAAGTAGAAGCAGAATCAGACGCTGCAATAGCTCAACCTGAAGCTAACGCCCAAGCTGCTCAGAGAACGCTGGCTGACTACAACCGTCAAGACCACTTCTACGCCAACAGATCCGCCATTCACCCTCGAGATTTTCAGAGAAACAATTTTGAGATCAAGCCTGCTTTCTTCAGACTTGTAGCGCATACGCCTTACCATTGGTTGCGACATGAGCACCCTATGGATCATTTGGAGAGATTTGAGAATCTAGTGTCTGTTATTAAAGCCAATGGAGTCCATTAGGACTATCTTTTATGTAAGCTCTTCAAGTACTCACTACTGGAGAAGCTTCGTATTTTCTTAATCAACTACCACGAGAATCTATGACATACTCGACTGAAATTAAGCTTCATATTGGCGTACCTTCTTTGATGACGCAAGAGCAGAAGATCTGAGGATCAAGATTGCTACTTTTTCAAAAGAACCTTCAGAGTCTTTCAGAAACTCAAGGATCAGATTAAAGTCATACCAGAGAGACTATCCACATCACGGGTTCAACGAAATGCAACTTCTTAGCACTTTCTTCATAGGTATTGAATTGTAGTATCAGATGGCTTTGGACACAGTTAGTGAAGGAAATTTCAGCACTAGGAGCGCTGAAGAAGCTACAAGATTGATTGAGAATCTAGCATCTAGCAGCAGTACCAAGAACACATATTTTGAGAGAAAGAAATCACCTCCAGCAGTGAGCAAGGAGCAAATTGAAGATGTAAAAGCAAAGCTGGATAGTGTTCAGAAATTTCTGAGAAAGCAGGTTACTTTTGCAGATGTAGAAGCAATAGAGTTTGGAGAAGATGAGATTGAAGAAGGGGATGTGAACTACATTGATGGGAAGGGTTTCCAGAGACAAGGAATCCAGGTTTCAGCAGGAACTCTTATGTTACTGGTCAAAGGAGTAACTTTAATCAGAGTTCACAGCGAAGGCCCTTCAACAACAACATGACATATGGATCTTCCTACTACCAAAATCCTCCTCTAGAAACTCAGGAAAGCAAGATTGAAGCAATGGTTGACAGAGTCTTAGAGGGACTGAAGAAGATGACTGTGGATTTCAACGAATATATAGATGGTCTGTACCTCAACCTCAATACCAAGTTCGAAAACCTCAGCACCCATGTGAAGAATTTGGAGAATCAAGTGATGCAAATAAGTGAGACCATTAGGAGACATGAGATCCTGATTAAAGAGAAGATGGAGGCTTGGCAGAAGCACCACGTCAATGCATTGATTGATGATGATTTTTGGCAGGAAGAGAAACCCCAAGACAGCAACTTTCGTGTGGCAAAATTCCATGTCACTCGGCAATTCCCATTCGCATCGATCGATGCAAGAAAATAAGAAGCGATTGACGGTCAGACCTACAGAATCGGTAGCCTCGTGTGAATCGACTAACGTCGATCGATACCATTCTCATGACCTGGATCAAAATAGAGACGGAAGAATCGGTTGACAGTACATGTCTGGCATCGATCGACAGGGTAGAAACCCAATTCGATTACCCAACCTCAACACAAGTCTGATTGTGCGTCCAACAGAAACAATTTCAAAACAGAACACATATACATCTGAAGCTATGGATCTTGATAGAGAAGATGAGGGACACTCAAAGAGGAGGCAAAATATCCCAAGGCGTCAACGCAGAGAAGCCAATGAAAAGGAGATGGATGGCTTTGCTAAAAGAGTTTTTAAAATTCCTTTAGATATATCTTTTGATGAAGCTTATTATACTCACAGATTGTGGATGTTTTCAGGGAAACATATGATGATATAGAAATCATGTTCAATCACCTCAGAGAGAAGATGAAGCAGAGAACGTGTTTGAAAAAGAAAAGTAATCCTGGGAAGTTTGTGGTTCCATGCTTCATCAAAGGAAACAAATATCCCAACGCCCTCTGTGACACTGGATCTTCAGTGAGCATTATGCCAAAGTCTATGATAGAGGAGCTGAACCTAAGAGTGGAACCCTCCAATGACTCGTTCACATTTGTAAACTGCTCAAGAGTGAACTCAGGAGGGATGGTAAAATATGTTCCAGTAGACTTTCATGTGATGGACATCAGGATAGATTTTAACTCTTCGCTACTACTTGGGAGAGCATAAATGGATACTGTGGGAGAAATATGCGACATGCAGTTAAACATGTTGTATCTATCTCTAATTAATAAAAATATCTTTTATGAACCTGTCAAAAATAAGAACAAGGCTACCCTGATCGAATTGTGTAATGATGCAGAGCTATTTGCCACATGCTTCTGTGATAACAAGTGCAATGAGGAATCGGTAAATGGAGCATTGATCGAGACCCAAACCTTATCATCGATTGACAGTCCTGCAAATCAACAATCGATCGACACCCACCCTTCAATATCGATCAACACCCATAATCCAGAATCGATCGACACCCACCATGCGGATTATAATTATATCCCAATCGACCTCGAATACAATGAAAACTACAGAGAATAAGAGATGATCGAGTACCGAGGGATTGCTATGGAAGAGGCTGTAGTTTTTCATGTTTCCCATAAACCGGGGAAATCGACATCGATCGACGGCGACCATACGCCATCGATCGATACTGAGAATGAAGCAGAAACCAAACGTGATTCAGCAGAAGAACGCGACAGAGAAGCTGGTTATCTACAACCAGATGAGTTCGGTATTATTAAAGATCCAGATGGTCACGCAAGAGCTACGGATGGAAGAATTCTAAACGTCACGAAGGAATATGTAGCAGATATACTTGCAATGACCAATGGAGCTGGAAACCTTTTTGGGCACCAGTCTGATTATCGAGCATCGATCGATGGTAACTATATACCATCGATCGACACCAATTGGGCATGCGAAGGATATAGTGAAGCTAATGAAGAATATGATTCAGATTACAGATAGGAAGAACTGATTGAGTCTCGCGACTTGAGACTGGAAGAAGCTGGCTGGGTAATGAACGCGAGAGTAGGCAATCCAACATCAATAATCGGCTTATCTTGGCCATTAAACGACATCAAACGAAAACAAGAACATTCACTTGGAACAGAAGATACATGAGCTGGTTATCTCAGACCCGTTGAGATTGCAATTTTCAGAGATATAGAAGGACGTGCACGAGTTCTTTATGGGAGAATTCTAAATCTACCTAAGAAAGATGTACCAGACGCCCTTATTATGGCTGAACGATCAGGAAATTTATTTGGGCAACAGCAACAACCATCGATCGACGCACAGGTACCAGCATCGATCGATAACGAGGAGCACAAGCACGAGCCAATTCAAACTCAACCATCGATTGACAAGGAGAACATCGATCGATACCACTATTCCAGGAGTCAGAGAACATGAAGCAAAGATCGCTATGTCTACAGAGAAGCAAGAGACATACAACAGAGTAGGGATTGATGATATTGTGCATGACATCAATAAAGCTCAAAGATGTCACTGGATGATTTCTACATGAGGCTTGATGATGTCCACTATCCAATAGATAAATGCCTCACCAATTTGACTACATGCATGGATGAGATGAAGCAAGAGATGGATAATGTTCAGAGACAGCATGCGAGTAGACCGGATAGAGTGACACCGATTGACAGCAACACCTTGCCATCGATCGATACTATGTTTGACAGACAGAAGTCCGCAGCAGAACACCACTTGGAAGATAGGTTTGATGAATTTTTTTACCTCAGAGCCTGATGAAGGAAGATATTTCCCAGAAATTGGAAGAGATATCTGACACTACAGCTGCCAAACTTAGAATGCTCCAGCGCAGTATTGGGAATCTACAAAGAAGATGAGGCAATCAGAAACTTCATTGGTACATGGTTTCAGAAGAGCAAAGAAGATGTAGACACTTGTTTTCCAAGTGTTGATCAACCTCCTTTCTAGTCGGTACGTTCACAACGTCGAGCTTAAGACTATAACCAAGCGCTGAGTGAGAGGCAACCCATTGTTTAGTAAGTTTTAATTAGTTTTTCATTATATTAGTCTAATTTCGAGTTTTGTTTTATTATTGCAGGTTTTCATATAAAAAACTACGAGGAAGATAGTCTGCATAGAACATCAACCGACACTTGATCACTGTCGATCGACAGAGTAACCAATGCATCTATCGATAGCCACTTAACTCTGTCGATCGACGGTCACCATCAGCAAGCAGGTATATCGTTTTTCCTTGTTAAATATGGTCCTTCTGATTTATTTCTTCAACAATCTGAAACTGTATAACACTGGTGATAGTGTAATTTAAGTTTGGTGGAGGTATTACTGATATTTTGTTTAATTTTTAGTTTTATAAGAAGTAGAAATCACAGGTTCAGTATCGATCGCCACCATTAACCGACCATCGAACGATTCTCTCTTACAGAGAGAGCTATCAAGTTTTATCCTTAAGCGATTTACTTATGATTTATTTTTTCTAACCAATCCAGGGTAGATTACACTGCCTTTAAACTTTCTAAGCAAGTGTGATATAGTGGCAGGATGATCCGCTTTTATATATAAATAAAACACAAAAACAATTAAATAGCATTAGAGAACCTCCCCCGTACTAAAATTACACTTCCCCAGTGTAATTTAAGTACGGGGGAGGTTCTCTAATGCTATTTAATTGTTTTTGTGTTTTATTTATATATAAAAGCGGATCATCCTGCCACTATATCACACTTGCTTAGAAAGTTTAAAGGAACCTAAGCTGATTTCCAACACTAATCCTGACATTATTTTCTTGCTTTGGGATTTGGTATACACTAGATCGGATTCGTTCTCCAAGTCAGGAAGGTAAAAGTATGTGTGCTTTTGATTCCCCTCTCTCTCCCCTTCAGATTTTAAAAAAGAGTTGAACAGGATTTGGTGGCTACAATCATTAAAGCTCGATTCATATGATCCTAGAAAGAGATAAAAGTCAAAAAGAAGTGAACAGGATCTGGTGGCAAAACCCATTAGGGCTTGATTCATGGAAGCCTATCCAAATATCTCAGTCAATTAAAAAAATAAAATGATACCCTCAAAACAAGGGACACATTGACTGAGAATAAGTGAGAAGACAGAGAGGAAAGAAATCAGAGAAGGCTACCTGTTTGTTCAGATACTTGCAGACTTAAGAGTTCATATATCCTTTGATCGATACTCCCAACGTAAAGCCTGCACTTTTATTTTATTCAAAGAAATAAAATTAGTAGAGGGGTGAGTCAGATTAGTATTTGCTAAGTTGTTGGAAGAATGGATTTCGTTGCCATACTAGGATAGTGTATATAAAGTTTCTCTGTTATTGACTTGATAGGATATGGTTGAAATAAAGTAAGATGACAGTTATACTTAGACATTATGTGAGTCTTCACTTTTCAAAACCTCTTTCACAGGCTTGTTTGTTTGAAGACAAGCAAAAAATTAAGTATGGGAGAGTTGATATAGCCTATTTATTACCAGTTTTAGACCATGTTATAGGCTCTATTTAGGATTTGTTATGTGTGTCTAGGCTATGTTTTAAGGTCTTTGCAGGTCCATGTACGTTTTGGAGATATATAGAGATACTTGGAGCTTTTGGAGCATTGAGAGGACAATAATCCATAGCTGATCGTTGTGAGAGGCAACGTACAAGATTACCATCAATCGACGATACAACGTTGGCGTCGACCGATGTTACATGACCAAGATCGATTGATATTTCACATCTTCCATCGATCGATGTCCAATTCGCAGACAGACGATTTTCAAGCCCAAGTTAGAGACAAGGCACAAGATTACATGATTACCCGTGCACAAGTTTTGACCTAGACATTAGGGTTTTGTATTTATACTTTATGTTTTGACCTAAACATAGTCTTTCAGGATCTTCATGTGCCTACATAGAGTAAACAAAAGTCTTAGTCATAGTCTAGTGATTGTAAAATTTAAATATAGTATAAGTTACCTCTCAAATGGATACATCCACCAAAAGTGGACTGGACAACATAGCCTAGCTTCCCTTCCAAGATGAACTGTCAAATGAACCATTATGTCGAAGAAGCTTGGAGGAAAAAATCTCTCAAACATACAGAGAGTTTCCACAACTTCTGCTTCCATTTTTAAAATATGCTCTAGATCAATAACTCGCTGGCATAACCGGTTGAAGAATGCACACATCCGTAATATTACAAGTCTCGGGCCTTTAGGTAATAATCCTCTAACTGCAACCGGGAGTAACTGTTGCATCAGCACATGATAATCGTGTGATTTGAGACCTGATACCTTACACTCTTCTACTGAAACACCCCTAGATATGTTTGAACAATATCCATCAGGTCCTTTAAAATCAGAAAGTCGATTGCACAATATTTTTATCTCACTCTTCGACAAAGACCAAGGTGCTGCTGGCAGGTAAATTCTTTTCCCTTTGGCCCTCGGGTGCAGATCCTTTCTAATACCAAGATGTTCCAGATCCTTACGTGTATTGAGACCATCCTTCGAATTCCCACAGTGAAGTAACGTTGAGACAATGCTCTTTGCCACATTTCGCTCTATGTGCATTACATCCAAATTATGCCTCACGGGTAGTTCCTAAATATCAATACAAAAGAAGCAAAATCAAAATTATCAATCAAAACTGTAAGATTCTCAAAGATAATAATATAAAAAGAATATTATGTGTTCAATATAAGACTCACCTCCCAATAAGGAAGTTGGAAGAAGATTGATCTTTTTTTCCATCTTGACAACTCCTCCTCATCAACTTCATCTTCTTCCTCTGCCTCAGATTCACTAGAAACGTCCCCAATATCACAGTCTTCTTCAACACTCACTGTCCTTTTCCTCTTTGTTCTAGCTTCTCTAAAATTCCCAAAGTTGTTAACAAAGTTCTTCAGGTTATTGGAAATGTCATGACCAGAAAGTATCCTTGACTTTCTCCCATGTTCAGCGTGTCCATCAAACCAAGCCTTCTTCGACCTATATCTATGTGTTGGTGGGAGACCCTTTCTATGAGACATATACACATGCTTCCTACAGAACTTCAGCCACATACTATCAGTGTGTTTCCCGCACACTGGACAACCAATTTTTCCTTTCACTTTGGATCCAGCTAGATTTCCATAGGCTGGGAAATCACTAATAGTCCAGAGCAGCATTGCCTTCATAGTAAATGCAGACTTACTCACAGCATCATATGTTGACTCTCCTTTGCTCCACAACTGATTTAAATCCTCTATTAATGGCTCTAAGTAGACATCAATACTATTACCAGGCTGTTGTGGACCAGGAATGAGCCGTGTTAGCATGATATTCTCCTTCTTCATACATAGGTTACGAGGCAAATTGTAGTTAACTAACAGCACAGGCCAACAACTGTACTTACTGCTCTGTATGTTGAAAGGATTAAATCCACCTGTAGAGAGTCCCAGCCGTATATTCCTTTACTCAGCAGCAAATGTGGGATACTTGTCATTCATCTGTTTCCATGTCACAGAATCCACAGGATGCCTTAGTTTTCCATCGCTGCTTTTGTTAGTATAATGCCACCTTAGGTTTCTGGCCATTTCTTCACACCTAAACGTCCTCTTCAGCCGTGGAATTATTGGAAAGTATCTTAATACTTTCTGTGGGACACCTTTCTTGATCTCACCAGTGTGCTGGTTAATCTTCCATCTTGAGGCCTTACATTTAGGACAACTGTCAAGCTTCTTCAACTTCTTTCTGAACAGGCAGCAATCATTAACACACGCATGAATCTTCTCATAGCCCATATCAAAAGACTTCAAAAACTTCTTAACTTCGTACAGTGATGTATGCAACACGTTATCCTCTGGTAACATCTCCGGCAGCGTCTCAAGAAGATCATCGAAGCTCTTGTCAGACCAGCCATTCTTAGTCTTCAGCCTAAACAATGACACGATGGCTGATAACTTGCTATGGTTTGCACAACTTGGATATAATGGGGTTTCAGCATCTGCAATCTTTGCCAAGAACTCATCTTCTTTCATGTCTTCTCCCTCTGCCATCTCACAGAAGTCACGTTCTGTAGCTAACTCTTCATCTAAATTCTCAACAGCTCCGTACAACCCAACAATCTCTTCATTCCACTGCTTCTCTTTCATATCGCCTTCAGCCACAGAGTATACTTCTCCATGATGATACCAGTCCTTACGCTGCTTGTACACCTCATCCATTCACCTTCTAACCAGATGATCAACAATATCTGTAGCTGAATGCCGATCTACATTCCGACAGTCTGTGCAAGGGCAGATAATGAACTTATCACCTCCATCACCCGCAGACACAGCTTGGACAAAGTCCCATGCACCCTTCTCATAAGCAGGATCAACTCTGCAGTTATAACATAACAAAACAGAACAATTCATTAAACACTCAAATCCCCTACTGAGTACTGACATGGATCAATATATGTTGATTTCTTACCTTGATAGATGAACCCACGCCTTCTCCAACATTGTTTGATCTATACTTCTTTAAAACCATTAGAACGAGTAAAATGGTCAAAGAAAACACAAATTCTAAATAACCAACAAGTAAAATGGTCACAGAAAATAGAAACCGTGTGAAGCTAAAATCTCAAAAATTCACAGAAAATAAAAACACTCAGTAAAGTAGCCAACGAGAGTCAAACAAATGAGAATGATGTTATGACTAAGCAAAGAGTAAAACAAATTAGAAGCATGTAATGACTAAGCCGAGACTAAAACAAACCATAAACATGTAGTAAAGCCACGAGAATTAAACAATTTCAATCAGAATCAAACATATCAGAATCAAACATATTAGAATAAAAGAAATGAGAATCAAGGGAAACTGAGATATCGAAGAAAATAAACCTCTTCGGTTCGAATACGAGGTTCAATCCTCTTAAAATCGACTTGAGCTGGAGAGTACGAAATCGAGCTTCAAGGTGTCGACGGAGAGTTTCGGTTGTGGGAGAAAGGGGTTAGGGTTTTCTCGATAGAGAGAGAGAGAGCTGGAGAGTATCACAAGTTACAGAACACGAAATCAAGTTCAAGGTGTCGACGGAGAGATTCAGGTGTGGGAGAAAGGGGTTAGGGTTTTCTCGAGTGAGAGAGAGAGTTACTCAATTTTTTTTTAATTTACTTGTCGACAACCATTTTTTTTATCCTTATATAGCCTAAGTGTTACAGTTAAGAGGGAATCGATTTAGTATTTTGCGGTTCTCAAAATTTCACTAAGTATAAGCGGTACGCGTGCTTTTCTATTCCCGCTTTGTGAATTTTTCCCGACAACATTAAGTTAATGCTATGAATATGTCCCGAAATCAAAAATATTATCTATCATAGCAGTTTGAAAATCCGTGCTATCCCGCTATGCTATTAAAGGCCATTTTTCTTGTAGTGAGAGTAGGTTATGTGCAAGAATAGACTCCATTGAACTAGGTTTTTAGGCGCCTGCGAGAGCTGATCTAATTAGCTTGGTGAAATTATCAAATCTCTTTAACACTTTCTTCTGAATTCACCGTCGATCGACATCAGGCCTTAGCCGTCGATTGATGGTCTTTACTTTTGCTCGCATACAAGAGTTGGAGTTAAAAGGGTCAGAATAATTAATATTTGAGTTCTAAAATATTTACATTTTCATGCTTCCTATTCCCTATAATCCATTAAGCTTGAAACCCTAGATCTAGATAAAAAGAACAACCATCGATCGATGGTACCTCATGGGAATCGACTGACAACACCTCATGGCCATCGATTGACGGCGCCTCATGGGCATTGATCGATGGTTCGTCGCGAACTATGGGTTACGAAATCCAAAAGAACAAACTCAAATCGTGCAAATCATATGCAAAGATGGTAGATAATTCCTAATTTAGTACTCCATTACCCTAAATCGTCCTAAATTCCGAGCTAAACCACAAAAGATTTATTTTTTCTTCAAACACTAAAAGGTTCCCTAAACTAAGAGATTTAGAGAACATACCTTGATGATTGAGTGATTTACTGAACTAAACAGGTAGAAAGGGTGAAAATCGAGTGAGTTAGGCTCAAGAATGAGCAAATCGGCCAAAATTTGAGAGAGAAATCGAGTGTTTACTTGTGGGTGTTTTTGGCGGTTTGGAGAAAAGTGATTTATGAATTGGGGTTGGGTTGAGGTAACCTACTCGACACTCGACCATCGATTGACGGTCCTATAGGGTCGTCGATCGATGGTCAGTTCTATGACTCATTTTTCACTTAAGATATTAGTAAATGTATAAATAATTGATAAATAATTATTATATATTTGTTCTAACTATTGTTATATATATATTATGATCAAATATATATTTGATTCTTTTTTTATATTTTTTGTATATTAATATTAATATTAAATTAACAGGTTGCCTCCCACTCAGCGCTTGTTTAAAGTTGTTAGCTTGAAGAAAAATGGGTTTATCATTCGGGGTCAGGCACCTCTAGACGCATGGTCCGAGTATGCGGAATTTCAGCTTCAGCCCAGTAATGTTTCACTCTCTTCCCATTCACCATGAAATCCTCTCCTTTAGGATTAAATAAAACAATTGTCCCGTAAGTCGTAATTTCTTTAATGGTGAAGGTTCCGGACCAACGAGAACGTAGTTTTCCAGGAAACAAAGTCAACCGAGAGTTGTACAGGAGTACCTGATCGTTTGGTTCGAAATGCCGTGAAATAATTTTCTTGTCGTTATAGGCTTTCGTTTTCTCCTTGTACAATTTTGAATTCTCGTAGGAGCGATACCTAATTTCGTCTAGCTCATTTAGCTGAATTAATCTTTTTTTTGCTGCGGGTTTAGCATCAAAGTTTGTTTTTTATGGCTTATTATGCTTTATGCGCTAGTTTCACAGGGAGATGGCATGCTTTTCCATAGATTAGGTGAAACGGGGTAGTTCTTAATGGTGTTTGAAATGCTGTTCGGTATGCCCAAAGCGCATCATCGAATTTCAGAGACCAATCCCTTCGAGTTGATCCTACTGTCTTTTCTTAAATTTATTTGATTTGATGGTTGGATACTTCTACTTGTCCTCTCGTCTGAGGATGATATGGTGTGGCTACTTGATGGTGAACTCCATGTTTCTTGAGTACTGTTTTTGAAAACTTTTTAATGAAGTGGGTACATCCATCGCTTATTACGATTCGTGGAACTCCAAATCTGGGAAAGGTAATACTCTTAAAGAGTTTAATAACTACGACAGCATCATTTTTCGGAGTTGCCATCGCTTCCGCCCATTTAGATACATTGTCTACATCGACCAATATGCATTTGTTTCCGTGTGAGGAAGGAAAAGGGCCCATGAAATCGATGCCCCAACAATCAAACACTTCAACTTCAAGTATGAAATTTGTTCCATTTCGTTTATCTTCCTGATTTTTCCTCTTCTTTGTTAGGGGTCGCATTTCACTATGTAGGCTTTGAGTATCTCGAAACATATTTGGCCACCAAATGCCTGCTTGTAGAATTTTTGACACTGTCTTAAAACTAGCAAAATGTCCGGCGTAATCGGATCCATGAAATGATAAAAAAATTCTAGAGTTTCGCTTTCAGCAACACATCGTCTGTATATGCCGTCAGAACAATGTTTGTAAAGATAAGGTTCATTCAAATTTTTCTTTTTATGATATCTTTTGAAGAGTTCGGGTTCTACTTCGGCCACAAGATAGTTTACTATATCTGCATACCAAGGTCTATCAGTGGTGTTTAGTGCACACACCCCCCAACTAAAACTTCTACCTCCGGGAGAATCATTATTTGGACTAAAGGATTACAACTGACGTTGATATCTATTGGAACGATTATTTCATCGTCCTTCTCAAATGTATCGTCGCTCGACAGTGTATGGACAAAATTGATTGATGCTTTACAGCTATAATCGTCCGATGGGCTTAGCATGTTATCGATCGATTCCACTTCATGTGCCGATCTGACTTTACCAACAAAAGTCGACTCTGTTAAGTAAACATTTTATGTGGGTAAGAAATCATCTATAGGGATGTCTTCATCTATTCTTATTCATGATAAGTGATCCGCGACTCCGTTTTCCACTCCTTTCTTGTCTTTTACTTCGATATCAAATTCTTGGAGAAGTAGAATCCATCGTAGAAGTCTTGGCTTAGCGTCCTTTTTGTTCATTAAGTATTTCAATGTCGCGTGGTCGGTGTGAGGAAACACTTTTTAACCGACTAGATAGGATCGAAATTTTTCGGAGGCGAATACCACAGCCAATAACTCTTTTTTTGTCGTCGCCCAATATGTTGCGCATCCTCTAGAGTTCTACTGGCCTAGTATATAGCATGTAGCTTTTTGAATTTCTTTTTCCCAAGTACTGCACCTACAGCGAAATCGTTGGCATCGCACATAATTTCGAATGGTAGGTCCTCGTCTGGTGCGTGGACAATAGGGACGAATATGAGGGCTGATTTGATTTCTTTAAAGGCTTCGAGACATTCAGGTGTAAAATCGAATTTCACCTCTTTGCACCGGACGGCAGTAAGGGGTCTAGCAATTTTGCTAAAATCCTTTATGAATCGCCTATAGAATCCAGCATGTCCTAGAAAACGTCTAATGTCCTTGACATTAGTTGGTGGTGGCAGTCCAGTCATTGCTTCAATCTTTACCTTTTCTACCTCCATTCCGGCTACTGAGACGTTTTGTCCCAAGACAATTCCGATGTTAACCAAAAAAATGGCATTTTTCCCAGTTCAAAACCATATTTTTCTCTTCGCATATAGTTGGTACCTTACACAGGTTATCGAGACATGTTTTGAAGTTTGGACCATATACTGAGAAGTCATCCATTTAAACCTCCATGAAGTCCTCGATCATATCGGTGAATATGGACATCATGCATCTTTGGAAAGTCGTAGGGGCGTTACAAAGCCCGAATGGCATCCTGCGATAAGCGAACGTTCCATAGGTAAAAGTAAAGGTGGTCTTTTCTTGATCGTCCGTATGTGTGGGAATCTGGAAGAATCATGAATACCCGTCGAGAAAACAGTAGTATTCGTGGCTTGCAAGCCTT
Source organism: Moricandia moricandioides (assembly GCA_905132885.1). NCBI lineage: Eukaryota > Viridiplantae > Streptophyta > Magnoliopsida > Brassicales > Brassicaceae > Moricandia > Moricandia moricandioides. The sequence goes on from CAJHQQ010000245.1 coordinate 154,660, forward strand.
TGTAACATCTGATCGATAAAGGGTAAAGGGGAATGATCTTTTCGTGTGGCAGCATTCAGCTTCCTGTAATTGATACACATTTTGTGTCCGATGACAGTTCTCGTAGGGATCAATTAATCTTTGTCATTATTTCCTACCGTAATTCCTCCATCCTTCGGTACAACATGAACCAGACTGACCGAATTGATGTCTGAGATTGAATAAATAACGCCTGCTTCTAGAAGTTTCATGATTTCCTTTTTAACTACTTCCTTCAGGTTGGGATTCAATATCCTCTTATGCTCAATGGATGATTTGGATTCATCATCCAGGTGTATCCTATGCATGCATAAATCCGAGAGCCTTGCGGTGCTTCAGAAATTTATTCAGCAACAGTGCTTGCTCTTCGCTACTCAAGTTTGTGTTGGGGTCAAAATCGGTTACGACGGAATCAACGATTGAAACTTTTCGGAAAAGAGTCCTCTTTAGAAAAAAGGAGATAATATTTCAAAGAAAATAAGGGCGGGAAAAAGGAAAACGAGTTTCGTATAAACTGATACGACAAGTCCTCAAGGAAACAGATCCCGAGTATCGAAACAACAAAACAACCATGAGTCTCAATCGCCCGACTCACCCATTCGGCGAGGATCAAATTAATTGTGTCAGACGGAAACGATTAACTAAACACCTAAAGATACCTCCACTATACGGGGAATTCAAACTTTCTTCGGAACAACGTCGTTCCGGAAACGCTCTTTCAATAAATAGTAAAAACGCTTAAGATAAAAAATGGCCCGAGAAGGTCTATAACACGGCTAAAGGTCCACTCACGAGTTTATACGAAATTAAGCCCAATCCCTATGACCGTTCGTATTTTGTATTTCAGGAAAAGATAAATTTCAAGTTCAGAAGATAAATGTAAAGTTTCTGAAGATAAAGACAAAGATCGAAGGAAAATGGAATATTCATGGAAAGCGATAAAATCATCAAGGGAACAAAGGAAAACACTAAACCGCCTCTAAAAGGAGTATATAAGGACGTCGAAGTTGAAGAAGCAAGGACACCCAATTCTTTACTCAAAGCAAACACAACACTTAGGGCAATTTAGGCATATTTTCGTTTTTATGTTATCGAGCTGCGACTCAACTAGGTTTAATTGGGTCTTATAAGGTTAGGACTAGGAACTGGACGACGGCTCTCACCGCTTAGGATTACCTGTTGTAACGCTCAAACCACAAATTCGGAATAAGATCTTCTTTGCTCTCTTTTCGTTTTACTTATTAGTAATAGTTTTGTTTGTTCACATTGTTTGATTGCTTGGCGTGTGGTTTATTAGATTGAGGAGGTTAAGAAGATGTTCTCGACTTTCGACAAGAAGTCGACAGAAAAAGACAAGGTCATGAGTTCCCTCTCTAAGCCGGTTGAAACCCTAACAGCGAGAACCAGGGCTTTCTTTCGCGTGGAGGTAACAAAATCCGCGGGAGAAGGCTCGATTTTGCAACTCCCTTGGACAGATCCGGGAACGTGCAGGAAAAACCGTTTGGACAAAATCCCGACGAAACCACTCCCGCACATCCACATTATACAAGAAGCCGTGCTGCTCCTGAAGAATCCCAGTTTGAAGATTCTATGAAAGAAGAAGAAGAGGCCATCTTTTGGGACGAACAGGAAGAACTGGCAAGAAGCAAATTCAGAACACTCGCGGCAATCGCCGACAATATCGGAAATCCACCAGCAAAGAGTCTGTTATCACCGCGATAGTCTCAGGAAAATAGTAGCCGGGGTTAGAGCAGTAAAGTACCAAATCCATCATGCTACTAGCACCGCAACAGAGATCGATCAGCTACTCGAAGAAGCTCGGAATATGCCCTTTACAACTCGCATCACCGAGACTCGAGTTTCGGATCCCAGAAAGATCAAAGTGACGCCATACGACGGTACAACCGAACCCAAGGCACACTTGCAGGCTTTCCCGACACGATGGGAAGAGCTACGTCTAGAGAAAACAAAAAGACGCCGGCAAATGCGCCCCTTTGTTGAAAACCCTCGAGGGGAAGCGCTCGAATGGTTCTCTCGCCTGAGGCAAAATTCAATCAGAAGCTTCCGCCAACTCACTTTAGAGTTTCTCAAACAGTACTCGATGTTCATAGATCGAGAAACCTCTGACGTCGACCTCTGGAGCCTGTCCTAGGGAGAGGACAAATCTCTACGCTACTTCATAAAACGGTTCAAAACAGTTATGGCAAAACTCAGCAGAATTAGCGACAAATTGGCAATAGATGCGCTCCGAATGACGCTGTGGTACAAGTCAAAGTTCAGGAAGTGGATCACTTTGGAGAAGCCGCATACGATCCAGGAAGTGCTCCACAAAGCCACAGACTACATATTCATCGAAGAAGAGACGAAGGTGTTATCGCGAAAGCATAAAAACAACCAAGACATCTTTAAAGGATCCAGGGCAGGAAAAGAAATAAAAAAAGAAAAACCCTCGCAACGACAAGAACGTCCATTGCGAGGAAGAAGAAACCCAAGGAGCACATAGCTACGCCATAAACTTCGGACCAGAGCAAGGCCACACAACAGGAAACACATGGACCCGGAAACGAAGCTACGACGATAATGCCTTCTGCGACTTCCATCAAGCTCCCGACCACTCAACCATCAACTGCAAAGTTCTTGGGGCCAGACTAGCTTCGAAGCTGATCGCTAGGGAACTTTCCGAGTTTCCAGTGTGAAAGACCTTGTCTGAGATTCGTACCGCCCTCCAAAAAACAATAAGGCTCCTCAAACGAAGAATCCTTTCCGTGGAAACCAATCAGGAGAAAAATGTCGAAGGAGGCAAGATGAAAAGGGTAACGACAATAACCGCCACCGGGTTAACATGATCATCGGGGGATCCCAGTACTGCAGTGACACTGTCTCAGCCATCAAGGCTTATCAGCATAAGGCTGAGACTAACGCAAACTCGCCCAACTCGGAACGTCCTGAAAGGAGCGATCACTTTCGAAGAAGAAGAAGTCGAAGGGATCAATCAACCCCATTGCGACCCACACGTCATCGATCTCGTGATAAGAGAGCTCGAGGTCGCCAGAGTTCTAATCGATACAGGCAGCATGGTCAACATCATCTTCCGCGATACTTTCAGAAGGAAGAACGTTGAGATAGGAGAAGTAGTACCATCTCACAATCCGTTGACCGATTTCTCAGGCACAACGTCGATGACCCTCAGATCTATCAAACTACTCGTCTCGGCAAAAGAAATCACCAAGATTCTTGACTTCCCGGTCGTCGATCTCCCCGCCATCTACAACGTCATCATGGGCACGCTTTGGTTAAACGACATGAAGGCAGTCCCATCGATTTATCACCTTGGCATCAAATTCCCGACTCACAACGGGATAACCGCGATTTGGGGATGCTAGCAACAGTCAAAACGTTGCTTCCTGGCCGAACATAAACTAAGGAAAATCACAACCACTGCAATGGTGAAGCCGAAATGAGCTAAGCTAACTCAATCAACGTTTCGACCCAACAAGAGAAGACAAGCCCAGCAGAAGACGTTAATCATGTAACTAGCATGATCGACACAAACACAACAGCCGAGTAAACACATTCGCACAAAAAACAGAACTACGATATGGCTTGTTCTCCGAAAGGGGTACGTAAGCAGCTAGCCAAAAGACGAGTTCAGCTATCCTCCTCTCAAAAAAGGGGGGGGGGAGTGGGTACATATATGAATATTCGTATATTACCGCATTTTAAAATATACGCCTTGTACTCAATATTTTTGGAAAAAAAATTGAGACAATAAAGACTTCATTAAAAGCTCGCAAAATCTCCCTTAGCACGAAAAAACATCTCATGGAAACTCGCAAAAAATCATCCCGCTTCAAAACGGATCAACAACACACTAACTTATCAAGCAAAGAAACTTCGTCACATCAACTAAGGAATCAACAGATTCCTCCAACCTTTAAAACTCCCTCACAAACATATCTCGGTCGCATTGTCGACTCTGACTCCCGAACAAAAAGCGAGACCCCGGTCTCACATACTTGAGAAAGTTACTAACACAATTTCGAAAAAACAGGCGAGACATTGCCTATATCTTCGAGAACACGCTCCCAGTCCAACCATGACAATAAATTACGAACGCTCGTCGATTGGCCCCACCGAGCACATTAGCCGTCCTAAACAAACACATTTAGGTACGTCCTAAGGGATAGATCCTCATACATCCGATTAGGATAAATAACGCGCTATAAAAGAAATCCTAAATTTTGTTCAGAACTTTCGGACGACTTAAAAATTGTCTAGGGATAGATGATCAACTCCAAGAAGACAAGTCGTATAAGACGAGAACCGATCGCGAACTTTAAATTGGAACGGAGTCTAGTTAAAATCGCAGCAGGAAAAACAAAAACCAATTTGTCATCGGAAAGCCTCAAACCGAAAGTAAACCTAGGTATTACCCTAAACCCAACACACTGGTTACTAACGTCTTAAGGCATGATATAAAAAAGATAAGAGATCCTGAAAGCATCTCTCTTCGTCTGCATCTAAACATTCCCGAAACTTTGAAAATACTCAAACATCACACACGAGCAACGAATAGGACGATCCGCAAAAAGGGTAAGGAGCGAGATGACAAATCGAATCCTTCCCTCCAGAAATTAACAAAAACCCGAACATTCTTTTTAAAACCAAAAGCATGATTTATACAAAAAGCATGATTTATAAAAAAATGACAAACAGTCGGGATTAGAAGCCAGACGCGGCCTGCCCCGCCACACACGACCACACAATATAAAGGGAAAATTTCCCCAATAAGTCAGATAACCCTAGGATAAATCAAAGTATCCGGTCACCAACCTCCCGATCGAGTAATCATTCACATATAGGGGCGCCGTCGGCTGATTCACTTCACCCGTCTCATTAGGAGCTCCCGCCTCGACTTCCACCATGTCCGGAGAAACAGGAATCAAATCCCATTGCTCCCAAATCCTCTCCTCGATTTGAGGAATCAAAAAATCCCTATTGGCGTCGTTCATGCGCCCAGTCTGCCTTGCGTACTCGATGTCGAACGAATAATCACCAAGAGCCTTATAAATCCCCTTTTGTTCCCCAAACTCGCTCCAGAACCAGTCGCGATGGCTCCTCATCACTTCGACCATCTCTCTCTTTCCTCGCCTAGAGGCTCGGCGAACCTCCGTCGCAACCGATTCTATTTTACGACGATGGGAACTCTCCAGCTCATCTTTCACACAAGCAATCTCCTCGTCAGCCATCTCGGCCCTGAATTAAGTCATGCGAGCCTCCTGTTTGCTCGCATCAAGAGCTCGTTCATCATGTGGAGACCCTGCAAAAACTCTCGAAGTCAAGAAAGGGTCGGCCTTACCAAAAAAAAAAAAATATATATATATAAGGACCGAGACCTACCCCATTAACCATCATTGAGGCCTTGGTAAACTCCGGAACCTCGCTGGATCCTCCCTCGGAAGTTTTAAGTTGAGGTTCTTATTTGGGTTAAGGAAGAGAAGGAACGAAGGAGAAGGTTTTGGATCGACTATGACTGTACAGTCCGTACAGTCTGTACAGGCCGTACAGGGCGTACAGGTCTGGTCGACCAAAACCTCGACCACGGTAATCTATCATCTGGGTAAAAGAGAAATTACCCGGTCACTTACCAAAGGGGTTTACCCTTATCCATCCGTTGGAAAGGGAGGATAAGGCAGCATGGACAGCCTGGCACAAGCTGGAAATGATCAGCATATGGTCAAAGATGCTGATACCATTTGCATGCCCAGCCATCCTTGGTTTGAATTAGGCGCTCCTTAACTTAAACAAAGCCACATGATTCCCTTCCTTTAGTTTTCTGGAAACCCTTGCATTAACCTCATATATATATTGTAATGTCGAGTATCAATAAGATCAGACTGTTCATAAACTCTTTCCTAGAATCTTAATCATGATTACCTATTAGACTTTGTAGTTCTTAAGCATTTCTCTTCCTAATCTTTCTAAACAATCATCAAATCTCAGATTATCTAAAACATTTCATGGTATCAGAGCCAGGTTGCTCATAATCTGGGTTTGATTCACAAGAAGACTCAAGACTTTAGATCTCATATTTCGTTGAAGACTCAAGATGGAAAACAACAAGGCTGTGGTTCCAGTTACACTCAATGGGGGAAACTACCTCCTATGGTCTCGGTTGGTGAAGACTGATGGGGGAAGTAAGGGTTTGTGGGGACATATCACGTCTGGTGAAGCTCCAAAGCTCATTACTCAAGATGAAGATGATGAGGAAGATACCAAAACCGAGGAGGACAAGTGGATACAAGAAGACATGCTTGTGATGTCCATTATCCAAAGTTCGTTGGATCCCTCAATTTTGGAGGCTTATAATTACTGTGAGAAGGCAAAGGATCTGTGGGTTACACTAAAAAAGATGTATGGGAACATCTCAAACCTGAGTAGGGTATCTTGTTTGAGGTAAAGCGGGCAATCAATAATCTGGCTCAAGAGGACATGGTGTTTACAAGCACTTTGGAAAGTTCAGAGCTTTATGATCAGAGCTGAAATGCTAAGGCCAAACACTACTGATCAAGATGAGCTAAATGAGAGAAGAGAGCAAGACAAGGTGTTTGGCCTCTTACTTACCTTGAATCCTACTTACAATGACCTGATTAAGCACATTTTGAGAGCCAGGAAACGACCTGATCTAGAGGATGTATGCGCTATAATCCAGAAAGAGCAAGGGTTTCTTGGACTCTTTGGAGGTAAGGGAGAACTGTCTCTAGACAACCAGGCTGAAGCTCCTAAAGAAAACAGAGCCATGCACAACCGGTTTGAATAAAGGAGGTTCAACGGAACATGTGATTATTGTAAGAGGCATGGACATAAGAAGAATCAGTGCTGGATACTACACCCACACCTCAATACAGCCAAGTTCATGAAGGATAAAGAGGCAAGAGCTCACCTTTCATGTGGGACAATGAGCAACAAGGGACAAGTGCTGCTGGGACAAGTGCTGCGGTTACCACCAAGAGGATCAGTGAAGGAGATGGACGAAAAATGATGGCCATGACAAATCAAACCACTCAGTTGGGTAACCAGCCAAACCAAAGGTTTAATGAAAACGACTTGATTAGGAGATCAGACATTGATGCTCTAATCAAAATCTTCAAGGACAATGGTAACTCATTGGGTATCACTCTTGGGTATTCCTTTGATGAATCTATCACTGAGTCTAGTATTGTTGATCACACTAGAACCAAGTATGACTTACATCATTATCTAGGTCAGTCTGAAAATGCATCTGAACTGGCTAGAAGTAGTCATCAATGCTTACAATATGTCTAAACCTTTGATAATTGACTCTGGTGCATACCATCACATGATTAGTGATACTAGGATTATTAAAGATATTGAACCAGCTTATGGTCATGTTATGATAGCTAATGGTGAGAAGGTTCCAATTAAAGGAATAGGAAATCTGAAATTGTTTAACAAAGAATCTAGAGCCTTCTATATGCCTACCTTCACTTCAAACTTGCTATCTGTGAAAAGTGTACTTCTGATTTACAATGCAATGTGATTTTTAGTCCTAATGATGTGAAGTTTCAGGATATTGAGAGCAAGAGACTAATTGAGAAAGGAGTAACCAAGAGAGACTAATATATGCTAGAAGATCTTACTCATGTTCCTGATTATGTTTACTCATCCACTTCTGCTTCTATGTTGAATAATGATGCCTTGTGGCATGGTATACTAGGTCATCCTCATGTTAGAGCTTTGAACGTGATATTTCCAGGTGTTATGTTTAAATATAATGAGTGTGAGGCTTTCATTTTAGGCAAGCATTGTAAAACTGTTTTTCCAACCTCTAGTACTACCTATGATAAATGTTTTGATTTAGTTCATTCGGATGTTTGGACTGCACCTTTCATGTCTAGGGATAATTATAAGTACTTTGTGACATTCATTGATGAAAAATCGAAATACACCTGGATAACTTTGATGCCATCTAAGGATAGGGTTCTTGAAGTATTTAGGTAATGCTAAGCTTAAAAGTTTTAGATCAGATAATGGTGGGGAGTACACAAGTCTAGCCTTCAAGCAATACCTTGCTCAACATGGAATCTTTCATCAAACAATCTGCCCTTACACTCCTCAACAAAATGGTGTGGCCGAGAGGAACAATCGGCATCTTATGGAGGTTACCCGGTCAATGATGTTCCACTCCAATGTTCCTAAACGGTTTTGGAGTGATGTAGTGGCTTCTGCTTGCTACCTGATATACCGCATACCGACCAAGGTCTTACAAGATCAGTCTCCATTTGAGGTGTTGAATAAATACAAACCTCCATTAGAGTATCTCTGGGTGTTCGGGTGCCTTTGTTTTGTGCGAATATCTGGTGAACTACGGAACAAGCTTGAAGCCAAAAGTGTCCAGGGTATGTTTATTGGATACTCAGCCACGCAAAATGGATAAATATTATGATCCGGTGAGAAGAAGGGTGTTAGTATCAAGGGAGGTGAAATTAGTGGAAACAAAAGGCTACTATGAAGAAAAGAAGTGGACAGATTTGGAGGAGCTATCACAAGAATCAGATAGAGAAACTAATCTGAGAATGGACTTGGTATTGGTGTTACAAAAGGACCAAAGGATAAAATTCGAAGACGGACGGATGGTCAACAATCAACCCACCTCGACCATGAGAGGGGGGAGGATGAACCTGGACCTAACAGGACTAGGACCTACATGATCAAGGTGTGGTTGAAGAACAACAAGAAGAAGTTGAGGAAGAGGATGGAAATTATTTTGGGGGAAAAGAAAAAGATCCAAATGAACCGAGTGAGCCGAGTGAACCTGATCGACAAAGGCCAAGTAGACTTGATCGACCAAGGTCGAGCGAACCAGATCAACCAAGGTAGAGTAGACTTGATTGACCAAGGCCGGGTGAACCACATGAATCAACAAAATGGATTCTTCCACAGGAGGTACTCTTCTAAGGAAAGATGAAGTTGTTGAAGGTGTGGGTGATCAGAGAAAGAAGGAAAAGCTGGTTTGAGAAGAAGTGCACAGTTTAGAAAGGAACCATCAATCTCCTTTGGTACAAGGACTTACTACTATGCACAAGCTGTGGAACATCCATCTAAAGTCGTATGTTCCCTTACTAAGTACCCTGAAGACATTGTGCATTCATGACCAGTCTGGATGAGAATAGCATTCCAAGATCATATGAAGAAGCTATGATGGATAAGGCATGGAGAGAGTCAGTAAGAGTATATAGCAATGTTGAAGCTTACAAACGAGCTAGTGTGGATCAAAGGCATATTGAAGCATATGGAGGTTGATCAGTCCACACCAATGACCATGCATTGTGACGATAAAGCAGCAATCCATATAGCCTCCAACTCAGTTTTTCATGAAAGAACCAAGCACATTAAAGTTGATTGCCACAAGGTGAGTCAAATTATTGGGTTAGGAGTGATCTTGCCATGCTATACAAGGAGTGAGGATCAATTGGCAGACGTTTTTATAAAGGCAGCTAGAAAGAGGAAAATGGAGTCATTTATGATCGTTTGGGACTAGTTGATCTGACCCAACTTAGATGATCCTCTACTATGGGGTCTTTACTCTTTTTCCCTCATCAAGGTTTTATCCCAATTGGTTTTCCTTGGTGAGGTTTTTAATGAGGAAGACCTCATAGCCTTCCAAGCTCAACTTGTTCCACATGGTCAAGCTTGAGGTGGAGTGTTAAGTTGAGGTTCTTATTTGGGTTAAGGAAGAGAAGGAAGGAAGGAGAAGGTTTTGGATCGACCATGACCGTACAGTCCGTACAGGCCGTACATGTTTAGTTGACCAAAACCTCGACCACGGTAAATTATCATCCGGGTTAAAGAGAAGTTACCCGGTCACTTACCAATGGGGTTTATCCTTATCCATCCGTTGGAAAGGGAGGATAAGGCTGCGTGGACAGCCTGGCACAATCTGGAAAGGATCAGCATATGGTCAAAGATGCTGATACCATTTGCATGGCCAGCCATCTATGGTTTGAATTAGGCGCTCCTTGGCTTAACCAAAGCCACATGTTTTCCTTCATTTATTTTTCGGGAACCCCTTGCATTAACCTCATATATATTGTAATGTCGAGTATCAATAAGATCAGACTGTTCATAAACTCTTTCCTAGACTCTTAATCATGATTACCTATTAGACTTTGTAGTTGTTAAGCATTTATCTTCCTAATCTTTCTAAACAATCATCAAACCTCAGATTATATAAAACATTTCAGGCAGGAGGAAAGTCGAAGTCAAACGGTTCGTTAAAATCAATCTGTTCACCACCATTTCCATCCGCTTGACTGTTGAGATAATCTCGAAATACGTTGTCAGGAGAACATGGCTTTACGACCACGTAATCATCGACGATAACATGTTTCTCTTCGGGAGACCTCGACCTTTCCTCCCTCTCCTGATTTTCGTGCGGAATTAACCCGTGCTTGCTCTATTCTGTCCCTTCCTCCACCACTAAATCTCGTTGAAACTGAGAACGGTGCAGAGCCACAGCGTGACAAACCCGCTTTGGAGTGAATGTTTCCCAAAAGAATGGACCACCCCGAAGTAGATCCCTGGTGGTTCGCAAACCTTCCAGAGACAGAGGAAGAGGGTTAGTCTCTGTAAAACGCAAAATATACATGTAAGGTCAAAACATTCATCAAAATCAAAGCTCGCGGGTACCCGATCGAGAATACCTCTCCGACCCCATCTAGTCCTGAAAAGGGGAATGCAACTCTCCTCCACAGATGCATTGTTGACACGAACAAAGAAAAAATGCTCCTTCCAGTCGTGGTAGTTCGATACGAACCCCGTTATGATTGTCATTCCCGGCGAGGCCTCAGCTGAACTATGGCGAATTCCCCCGAGGCATCAACATGGCTTCGAAATGATCAACGTCGAGGGTCATACCCCGCTCATAACTCAGCATTAAAATCCCAACGATGTGCTGCAAACCGCACAGGTTGCCCTGACTAACCGACAGCTTTAATCGGTTGAACAACCACACGATAATTTCTGGGATGGGAAACCATAAGTGGCACTTCCTTAAATATGGCTCTTGCACGTAAAATAAATTTCGGGTGGAGATCCAGAACCTTCCCCTTCTCTCGGAAGAAGAAACTCTACTGACTCCGGAACTCCACAGAAATTCTGAATGGAATCGAGCCCGTTGGGACAGTTCTCGCTCGGGCAGCCAGCAATGGGGTTTGGCAGAAAATGGTGGAGGAGCCCATGTTCTGGGCCTAGGAGGTTTCACCTCACTCCTAGCAGCCCAGTACGCCTCGGCCTCCTCAAGATCGACCGAGCGTGCTGCAAACTCCACCTTAGGTGCAACATCGCTATGTTGCGAGCAAGAGATACCAGGAACAGAACGATCTGGATGGGACTTGGTGGAAGTTTTTCTCCTTGAAGACATGATTTTTCTTTTTTTTTCTAAAAAGTAATACTAAGAGGAAAGATAGAGAAAAAGATTCCCTTAGTAAAGAGTTTGTGGAAAATGAGCAAGTGAAGAACTTCAAAAACTTACTCCATTTACTTATAGGGAAGAAAATTCCCTATTCACCCTGGATTTTCAGACATTGGATTTCCTCCTAGCTTACCCGACTCATCTAAATCTCTCATAAGAACATAAAAATTCTAACTAGCTGGGGGGGCTAACTGTTGGGGTCAAAATCAGTTACGACGGAATCAAAGCCTGAAACTTCCAGGAAAAAGTCCTCTTTAGAAAGAAGGAGATAATATTTCAAAGAAAATAAGGGCGGGAAAAAAGAAATGGAGTTTCGTATAAAATTATACGACAAGTCCTCAAGCAAACATATCTCGAGTACCAAAAAAATGAAACAACCATGAGCCGAATGGGCGAGTTGGGCCTATCACGATGGTCAACTCGCCCGTTCGACATGTTGGACTGAGCATGACGGTCAACTCGCCCGTTCGGCATGTTGGACCAACCATGATGGTTAACTTGCCCATTCGGCGAGTTAGACCAAGCAATCCGGGCAACTCGCCCGTTCGGCGAGATAGATAAACCAATCCATTTTTATCTTGTCCTCGTAGCCTCCTTTTCGGAGTCAGGTAGGACTCGTTTTGTTTTTATCTTGTCCTTGTAGCCTACTTTCTCGTACGAGGATCGAATTAGTCGTGTAAGACGGAAACGGTTAACTAAACACCTAAAGATAACTTCACTGTACGGGGAATTCAAACTTTCTTCGGAACAAAATCGTTTCGGAAGCGCTCTTTTGATAAATTGTAAAAACGCTTAAGTCGAAAAATGGCCCGAGTAGGTCTAAAAGCTAAAGGCCCACTAACGAGTTTTTACCAAATTAAGCCCAATCCCTATGAAGATTTGTCTTTTGTATTGCAGGAAAATATAAATGTCAAGTTCAAAAGATAAATGTCAACTTCAAAAGATAAATGTAAAGTTTCCGAAGATAGACACAAAGATCAAAGGAAAATGGAATATTCCCAGAAAGCGAGAAACTCGATCAAGGGAAGAAAGGGAAAGAGTAAACCGCCTGTAAAAGGAGTACATAAGGACGTCGAAGTTGAAGAAACAAGGACATGCAATTCTTAACTCAGAGCAAACACATCAATTAGGGAAATTTAGGCATATTTTCGTTTTTCTGTTATCGAGTTGCGACTCAACTAGGTTTAACCGTGTCTTACAAGGTTAGAACTAGGAACTGGCTGATGGCTCTTACCACTTACGCTTACCTGTGGTAACACTCAAACCACAAATTTGGAATAAGATCTTCTTTGCTCTCTTTTCGTTTTACTTATTCGTAATAATTTTGTTTGTTCTCATTGTTTGATTTCTTGGCGTGTGGTTTAGCAGATATCTGTGACCTCTGGGAAAGTTAGGTTTACATAGTTTTCTTATTTTCATCAGAAAATCGACAGTGCGAATTTTGGTTCCCACATTTTGCATTTATGATGACAGTATAGGAGTTTTCATAAAGAAAAGCATATTTAAGACCAGCTGGAAGTTTTTTATGCTCTATTTTAGGTGCTTTCGCTTAGCTCCAGCCATCGGTTATAGAATGTTGTCGATCGACGGACATATCGTCGATCGATGGGGGTTGCTAGATCGAGTTCTTTAATATTGATATTGAAAATTTCTTCTGTGGCATCAATTAACCTCGTGTACTCTTCAGCGCGATCATCTAACGCATAGATGTCACCTTCAGGATATGTGATTGCTCTCTCTAGAGGATCTTTCAAACACATGTCTATGAATGATTCTTCTGCTAGGTTGGAAAGGTAATCGATATGGTAGGTTTGACCGTCGATCGAAGGTTGTTTTATTATCTTTTCCATGTCAAAGACCATCGGTATCTTCCAAATGTTGAAGCATATAGGTCCTTATCTGAAATCAATGATTACCCGCCAGTGGTCAGGAAAGATCTTCCTAAGATAATCAAGTTTTTGGGTTCTCTCTCATATTTAAGTACTATGAAATCTGCAGGTATATCACAGTTATGAATGCGTACGGGCACTTCCTCAAGTACACCTTATGGAATTCTGGTGGATCTATCAGCTAAAACGAGAGTGACCCTGGTAGGTTAAAACTATGTTATCCCGAGGGTGACTGCAACCGATAAGGCATCATGTTTACACTAGAGACTAAATCACAGAGGGATCTTTGAAATCTCTAATTGCTAATAGTGCAGTCCATAACAAAACTACCAGAATCAGGGAGTTTAACTGGAGTCTTTCCTTGAATAATCTCACTTCTTCGGATACCATCATGATGCAGTGTTCTGATTCATGGAATCCTCGCGATGCTGCATCTTAGGCGTATTGCTTAATAGCAGAAGATATATGAATTGTAATCGTTTATCGGCATCTCAATGCTTACTTTGTCATATGCTTTCTTGCATATTGCTTTTTCTTGCTGATTCTTCTTCTTCTTAGTGTTTTTTGGACGAAAGGGGGGGGGGGGGGGGGGGGGTTCGCTTGGTAGACCTTTGTCCTAACCGGTCCGGTTGGTTCTGGGTCAAAGTGTCGATCGATTCTTTTTTCAGAGCATCGATCGATTATAGGCTCGGTGTGTCGTTCGACGCTCGATAAGGAGTGTCGATCGATGTCTCCTACGTCTATGTTCTTTCCCTTGAGTTCAGTAAATATTTCCTCAAGGTTGTCTGTTTGGTCCAATCCTTCAGTTTCAGGAGGGATTTCGGGATCTTGTTCGCTAATCTTGAGTGGGATGGTGTGAGATTTTTCTTTTTCATCAGTCGCGATTTTCTTGAATTCATGAATGGTGATGCTCTCTTTAACGCCAGGGGTGAATTGTCTACCACTTCGTAAAGCTACGACATTGCAATGACTCCTAGGGTTAGAGTCTGTTTTACAAGGTAATAATTCGTCCTCTCTCCTGATGGACATAGCGTTGCTCACCACTTGGTTGTCGATCCTCTTAATGTGTTCGCTCAGAGTTTCAAAATTTTACGTCATCTCTGATTATATCATATCTAACTTCTCATTGAGGTCGGTGGCTATTCTACGGTTTCTTGTGAAAACTTGATTCATTTTTGACTTTGAACTTCTTTCGTATCTGTTCGTAGTGGTGTCGTAGTTGCTTGTGAAATTGCCAGCGCTTTCCGAAAATCGTTGGTCATTCAGGCTCATCACATCAGAGGCCTTAACTCATTTTTCAAAGTCGGAAGGGACAGCATCGCCCTCACCTTATTGTTGAGATAAGCTATGTCCGTCCAGAATGGCTGCAACTGATGCCAGAGTTTTTCTAATTTGGATCGAGTGCTTCTCCTTTGCGAACATTGGTGGTTCCTTCCTTTTGGTGTCTCTATTTTCAAAAGCTCTTCCCAAAGCTATGTTTTCAATAAGCCTTTTAACACTTGCGGGGCTTCGGGTGCTGAAGTTCCCCTCTCTGGTTGTATCAAGGATGGATTGATAGTCTAGGTTTAGTCCTCTATAGATAGTGTTGATGAGTTTGGGTTATGAGAATCCATGGTGCGGGCACGAATGCTGGTAGCTCTTGAACCTCGTCAAGGCGTTTTTAAAAGATTCGCGGCTGCCTTGAATGAATGTGGGTATATCTCTCCTTGCTTCCCAATATATCTCCTCGTCAAAGAAGTGATTAATGAAAGCGCTTCTAATATCGTCCCAACAAGTCAGGGATCGTGGTGGTAGCTGGTTAAGCCACCTCCTGGCGTCACCTTATAGGGAAAAAGGAAAAAGCTTGCAGTGATTGAAATCGTCGTTCACCATGTCTTCTATCATCTCGATGTGATCGTTTGAGTGTTCATTAGGAAAACCACTAAACTAATTTTTGCGCGCCATAATTAGGAAGTCAATATCGAGCTCAGAGCTTCCTGTATGAATTACAATAATAATAAAAGCGATTTCAAGATTGATTTAGTTTGTGAAGATTAAGTTTACGAGATTAGACTTAGGGGAAATTCTCAGGTAGGATCAGGTAATGTAACTAATAGATTGTTAGGGTTTTAACTAAGCATCGTTCTCGAATTCAAACCTTAGGGTTTAGGAGATCGCCCTCACGCATCTCAACTGAGTGTTGATCGATGTCCATAAGGTGGTATTGATCGACGTTCATTCTAAACAATACGTTTAAATTTCCAATTCAACTCTCGTGTGTTACTGGTTATTTAGATTGTTTAAGATAGGTTCCAGGTTATAACTAGGCTCTCGCTTGCTCTATAAAACCCTAATTTCTAAGATTGAGGTGCTCATATTCAACTTAGCATTAAGAGGAACTTAAACAAATACCCTAATAATTCTATTAAATCAGCAATATATTACTACCATTGAATAACCTTAAATCTAACAATGAATTACTCAGACAAAGCAATAAAGAACATGATTAAAGTCTAAATAGATTGCATAGAATAAACTCAGTAAAAAGATAAGCAGTTTAAGATCTTCTCTGTAATATGATCAGGCCTCTCTCTCTCTCTCCAATAGATGTAACAAGGTGTTCCAACTCTCAACTCTAAAACTCTTTGTGAAACATAGAAGAAAACTCTCTCTTAGGTCCTCTAGGCTTCTTTTAAAAACTAAGATAGAAAACCCTAATAAATAGTCTAAATTTGGCCAGGGGCTTGTCTTGCAAATTATGGAACTTCTGGGTAAAACTTGTAATTTCTCAAGCCTTCATTAATCTTGTAGTCAACATGGCTATCAATCAGTGCACAATGTGTGATGTCGATCGATGGTTCACGCATTAACTGGATCCGACTCTTATGAGTTTATGGCTGAGTATCCTAAATGCTCCAAAATAGCCCAAAAGCTTTAATTGATTCCAATGAGTACCTAGATCTGTAAGTACTCTAAAACAGTACCAAATGCATATGAAAGACTCTATATATCACAGGTAGAATAGGTAAATCCATGGGATATCAACTAACTAGATGCAAATGTAAGTAAGTTAACCCTAGGTTTTCAAGCTTAATGGATTATAGGGAATATGGAGCACAAAAATGTAAATATCTAGAACTCAAATATTTACTATTCTGACTCTTTTAACTCCAACTCTCGTATGCAAGCAAAAGGAAAGACCATCGATTGATGGCTAAGGCTTGATGTCGATCGATGGTGAAATCAGAAGGAAGTGTGAACGAGATTTGATATTTTCACCAAGCTAATTAGACCACCTCTCGCATGCGCATAACAACCTAGTTCAATAGAGTCTATTCTTGCAAAGAAATTACTCTCGTAGTCGTCCATTTCCTACTTTCGAGATCCTAGTTAGCTACTCTAAAATGCAAGCACTAAGTACAACTCAATTGATGGATATTAGCCTAACCTAGCCTTCCTACTTTTGGTATATGATTGCTATCACTCAACCCTAATCTATTTGATAAGTACTTAGACATAATCAAAGCAAGAACAATAGTATGAACATAATGCATAGATAAAATATTGGGGTTCCAATAAAAATCTCCCTAAGGAGTTATGAATCTTCTCCCCTAAAAACATTAAAACTATCTTAGTAAACTAAAACTCTTTGGGACTCTAGGGCTCCTCTTTCTCTGTGTCAATACATAAAGCATCAATATAAAACCCTAAAATCTAGGTCAAAACTAGTACATGTTATCTTCGTCATTTGTCTCTAACTTGGGCTTGAAATCGTCTGTCTATGATTTGTTTGTCGATCGATGCTGCAATCGATGGCAAGTGTGCAGCATCGATCGAACTTGGTCTTGTAACATCGGTCGACGCCAAAGGTAGTGTCTTCGATCGATAAAAGTTGTGGGAACCAAAATTCGCACTGTCAATTTCTGTTGAATTATGAATGCACGATAATCCCTAGTTTCCCAGAGGTCTTGGATATCTTCTAACCCACACTCCAATCAATCAGAATACAAAGTAAATGTCAAAAACAAAGTAAGAATCAAAAATAGAGCAAATAGATGTCTTATTCCGAATTTTCGTATGAGCATTTACAACAGGATAGGAGCCTAGGCTATGAGAGCTATCGGCGAAATCTCTAGTTCTAATAACCTAAGACTTCAAAACCCTAGTTGAGTCACAGCTCGAATAACAAAAACGGAAAGTTGTCTAAATGCTATAAGTGCTAAGCTATGTTTGCTCTGAGTATAGATTTTTTTTTGTGTCTTGTGCATCACCCTTGAAGTCCCTATATACTCCTCTAGAGGCGGTTTGCTCTTTTCTCTTATGCCCTTGGTCGAATTTATCGCTTCGCGAAAATATTTCTTTTTTCCTCGATCTTCATGATTTCTTCGGAAACTTAACATTTATCCTTCGATCTTGACATTTATCCCTTCAAACTTAACATTTTTCCTTTCCTGCAAAATAAAACATAAACCATCACAAAGTTTGGGCATGATTTTGGATAAATTCGCGAGTGGGCATTTACTCTAGCTTTAGACCTTGTCGGGCCGTTTTATGACTTAGGTGTTTCTACGATTTTATCCAAATAACATTGTTAAGCGACGTCGTCCGAGACTTAGGATCTTTTGCATGGGACTTGTGACTCTAGGTGATTAGTTAACCGTTATCGTCTCATACGATCGGCCCGATCCTTTCTCGAGAAATTGAGTTCTTTCGGTGAAGTTCCAATGTCAATCCCCCTAGAGACAGAACAAAGATAAGTTTGATCAAGTCTCGAAAGAGGGAGTTTAACGAGGATGAGGTGAAACTGGATTGATTTGATCTGACTGGCCGAACGAGCGAGTCGGATTGCTTGTGCCATCTAACTCGCCCGTTCGGCGAGTTGGCCTTGTCCAACTCGCCATACGAACAAGTTAATCGTGTTGTGCCTACCAAACTCGCCATGCCATCCAACTCGCCCGTATGGCGAGTTAGACAGTCCAACTCGCCATACGGGCGAGTTGGTTGGTCTGTTTCGTCCAACTCGCCCGTATGGCGAGTTGGCCTTGTCCAACTCGCCATATGGGCGAGTTGTTTGATCCGTGTTCCTTTCTTTCAATTTTTGGCTTGGAGAGTTTCTTTATGTCGATTTTGAGACTGTATTCGTACAGAAACACGATTTTTATATGCTAATTTCAAGAACACCGTTTTTGCCCTCAACAAACGCATTCTCCCGGGTAGGTTTTTGACGTTGATTCCGTCGTGACCGATTTTGACCCTAGCAGTTAGCCCCCCAGCTCGTCAGAACTGTGAAGTTCTTTTGAGCATTTTTAAGCATATTTGATGAATTAGGCGGAATCCGACGTCCGAAGCCTGGAGGTAAAAAAGTAAATCCTTTCTTCTATAACTATGTGGAGGTGTTTTACAAACTCTTCATTTGTATATTTCCACAAACTTTTTCAAGAATCAAAATATTTTCTCCTTTCTTTCATTCCTTTGTTAAAAAGGAAGCTATGTATTCGTGGAGAGAGGTTTCCTCAAATTCTTGTGATAACCTTCCCGTCCTCGATGGTTCCAGCTCGCAGCAGAATAATGTTGTACAAAGGTGGAATTCTCGGCCTATTCAGTCGATTCTGAAGAAGCTGAAGCGTACTGGGCGGCCAGGGGAGACGTGAAGCCCCCAGACCAGGTACGTGGGCCTTGCCTCCGTTTCTTGCCAACCCCGTGGAGGGTTGTCCCAGTAAAAGCTGTTCGAATGGGCTGGATGTCATCCAGAGCCATTGTCGGGTTCCTGAATTAGTCGAGTTTCATGTTTTGGAGGCAGAAAAGGTTGCTAAGTTTCCACCCGATGGTTACTTTACGTGTTACGAGGTGTTCCTGGCGCAATGCCATTTGTGGTTTCCTAATCCTTAAGTCATTGCACAACTTCTCGATTTGTCTAAGATATCGATGATAAACACCTCGACGCTTTGCTTAAACCAGTCGGGAAATCGTCGATAATTCAGTTGAGGCCTCGGTCGGGAATGACGATCATAAGCAAATTCGTGTCGAGCTACCATGAATGGCGGAAACACTTTTTTTTTCTTTCGTGTTAATGATGCGTCCGTAGAGGAAAACGGCCTCTCATTCTTTAGGATAAAATGGGGGGAAAGGATTTTTGGGCCTATAAAGAGTGAAACACCAAAATACGCAAAGAATTTGTAAGACTCATAACGATCAACTTTACGAAGATTTGAAAGGTATCTTTAATCAAGTGTAGCCCCTTTTCTCTTTTTTTTTTGTTTTGGTGGAGTTCGATCTCTGATACGTTTCGTGTACATTTTATTTTTGGAGACCAATTTGTTTCGTCCTAGTCCGGAAGGTCTGGATACCATCCGAGACTTGCTTCGCGGTCGCCCGTGTTTTTGGGCAACGTTTAACCTAAAGAGTGTCCGTCATGCTGTTGATCTCCACAGTTCTCGGTCCCAACCAGATCTGCCGGTTGAGGAAGGATCAGAAGGGTCCATGGATGGATTTTTTCTGTGCGTGGTTTGCGCGAGAGAAAAGAGACCGAAGACTCGGAAGGACAAACACTTCTTTTTTGAGGATGAAGTGGCTAACGAGCGGTGCTCCTCTAACAATATACTGAGAGACTACCTAAATAGTCAAGTAGATGGGGACAGCGGCGGTCAAGGCGACTCCGACGAGCCGCTCGGTTTTGTCTATCCTCCGGGCGCAGGTGGATCCAGTGAGACCCTGGAGTTTACCCAGGCGTCGAGGATGGTTAGCGGGGTAAGTTCTTCTCATTTGCTTTTGAGGATGAGCCTTTCTAACTTTTTGATAAACCGAGCACTTAATGCGAGCTGGCAGGAAGAACGCATGGCTCAGTTTAAGGCTGAGGCAGCCAACAATGAGATTTCTCGTCTGAGAGATACGTAGGAAAGTTCTCGTCTCCGCGAGAGGGATTCGGTTACGACTGAGATTCGTCGCACTTATAGGCGAGGGAAGCTGAAGTCATGAGTACTCGTCGTGAAAAGTTCTCGTATCAGTTCGAGGAACTTACGATGGTTTATAAGAACTCCGGAGACTATCGCGAATGTCACGGTGCTGTGGGCGGACTATACCTCACTCAGGCTCCTGGTTATTTGTTCGGTTCTGAATACGCGAGACAGACCGGGTGTATGAACGAGAGGGATATGGACTTTGCTATTCCTCGGACCGAGGAGAGGATTTGGGATTAATGGGACCCGATTCCTTTTTTACCCGAAACAGTGGAGGCCGAGGTGGGGAATGCCGATGAGACAGGCGAGGTAAATCAGCCGACGTCTCCCCTGGATGTCAACGACTATTCGCTTGGCAGATCGATCAGGGTTTTTCGTTCTTGATGAGTAATCGCGAGGTTGCGACTTATTAGAGGATTCCCTCTTCTATATTATTGCATGTTTCTGTGTTGTTTTGTTTGTCGGCCAAATGTGGCCATATGTAGCGGGACTGGCTGAGTGTGGCCTTGAATCCATGTATTTTACTAACTTTTATTCGAATAGTGCTTCTTTATGATGAATGGGTATTTTTAGATATTTGGGATTTGTTTAGTGTAAAAAGAAAACTCGAGTTGTCATCTCGACTTCCTCCTTTTTGCAGATCACCCTGTTCGTTGTTTGTGCGAGATGTTCGAGGATTTTTCTGAGTTACCGGAACGTTTAGATACAGACGAAGAGACATACTTTTAGGATCTCGTATCTTTTTGATATCATGTCTTGAGACGTTAGAGACCAGTGTGCTGGTTTTAGGGCAAGACCTACGTTTACTTTCAGTTTAAGGCATTGTGATGATTAATCGGATTTGGTTTTGCCTACTTCGATTTTAACCTGACTCCGTTCCAATTTAAAGTCAGCGATAGGTTCTCGGCTTATACGACTTGTCTGGTCAGATTCGAGCATCTCTTCAGGGACAACTTTTAAGTTTCCCGAAAGTGCTGACCAAAATTTTGGATTTCTTTGATAGCGCGCTGTTTATCCTAGTCGTATGTGAGAGGATATGTCCTTCGGACGGACCTGGGTGCGTTTGTCTAGGACGGCTAGGATGCTCGGCGGGGCCAATTGCTGAGTGTTTTGTAGTTCTGAAAGGATTGGGGATGTATTCTCGTAAACTAAGACGACGTCTCACCTATTTTTTCGAAAACTCACTTTGCGTAAATAAAGTTTTGAGCGTATGGAACCAGGATCTCGTGCTTGGATCGGGAATCGATGATTTGACCGAGATAGGATGGTTTAGAGATGATCCGTTTTGAGGTAAGAATGATTTTTCGCGAGTTTACTTTTCTGGGATGGCGCGATAATCGTTTTGCTCGTGTAAAGATGTATGAGATAGTGTTTCTTTATGGGATGATAGACAATTTACGAATTTATAAAGAAGTCTTTATTGTCGAGAAAGTTTTGAAAATCCCGGGTACAAAAAAATCAAAAATTTTATTTCTGAATGTGGGAATATACGAGTGTTCGTATATGTACCCATTCCCCCTCCCCACTTTTTTTAGAGAGGGGGATAGGTGAAATTGTCTTTGGACGAGCTACCTACATACCTCTTTCGAGGATCAAGTCATCTCGTAGATCTGTTTGTTTGGGTGAGTCTGTTTACTAGGCCGTTATGTTTGTGTCGGCTGTGTCAGTTGCCGAGTCGACGTATTCTATTGGACTTGTCTTTTATGATAGGATGGGAATGTCGGGCACTGGAACTGGCTGTTCACTGACCGTTGCTGGAATCGACGGTTCATGGTCATCCTTGCCCGAAGTACTTTCGGCTGATGCATGGGCTATCCTCGGGCGCTTGGAATTTTTCATTGCGGTGTTCGTGATTTGTCTTAGCTTGTGTTCGGCCAGGAAGCAGCGTCTCGACTACTTCTGGCAGCCCCAAATTACGGCAATCCCGTTGTGAGTTGGGAATATTCATGGCAATTTCTGAGCTTGCCCGCGGGTCCGGCCCACAAAGGCCTGTTGCGGGGCGGGATTGGACAAAGATATTATGGCCCGTTTATTTGCGGGTCTCGTGGGACAGGATCGCGATGGTACTGGGATGAAGCGGGACGGGCCGAAAGCGGAAAGCAGGACAACATTGAGGCCCGCTACACTATTCTCATTTGTCTCTTCAGTGACTCACGAAAACTCGAGAACATACCATCTTCTTCCTCTCCTAACGGTGATCGGTTGATGACGATGGTGATTCTTGCTCTCTGTTTTCTTCGCCTTCTTCTACCCTTCTTCTTCTTTGCGCTTCATCTCCTTCGGTCTCTTCACTGATTCTGCTTCACTACTTCTCTTCTTCTTCTTCGATCGACGACCATAGAGCATCTTATTCTCCTAGACACAGTAGATCGACATGTATGTGCAAGGTAATTACAAGTCTGTGAATTGATTCGTATATTGATAGCCCAAGTTGACAAAGATAGAGGCAACCAGCTCTCTATCCTGTATCATAAATTAAAGGTGGGATTTTACATCCATGGAATGAATCGTTTTTTTTATACCACCACCACCTTGGCTTCTGTTTATCCTTGTTTCATGGATTTTGAACTTTGCATGTGAAGAGTTAATTTGTTTTGTGAAATCTGTTTTGTGTACTCATCAGGTTAGTTTCTCTGCTCCAGCTGCGGCCATTCCTGCAGTAACTATTGTTAGAACGACACAAGGTCAGAAAAACACTCTGGAGGCACAAGGTTCTTCGCTACCACCATAGAGGTAATAGAGCTGGCTGGCTGGTTTGTGAAAGAGAAACTATTCACAATGGCCAGAAGTTATTCTTCCTTTTGATATATATTTTTCTGATAACCTACTTCTCATTTCTTTGCAATTAGTATCGAAGCCTTATAGATATTTCCTTGGAGAATAAGTTTATATATACTCTCGTATATGACAGTGGCAAAAAGTGGTATAAAGCATCTGCACTTCATCTTAAGGTACACGTACATTGAGTATATGGTGGAAAACTTTGATAGTTCAGACTGTCATATGGTTTGGTGTATTGATTGTTTCTTTGATGTGCAGCTGCTAAGGATACACAAATTGAGTCAAAAGACCGAGTAGCTTTAGATGAAGATGACTCACTTTTCGACCACCGAGAAGGAGATAGTGTCTTGGAAGAGGTTCTCTGGAAGATAGAGCTGATACATTCTCATGTTCATAGGTTGAAAACTCAAGTTGATCTTGTGATGTCCAAGAACGCAGCAAGATACAATAATATTAATAAGTCGTATCAAGTTTTTTTTTTTCTTATCAAGTTTAGTCTTATAAATTATAATGTTTGAGTGCCTGACCAATGGGAAATAAGTAAATAATTAGTATGATTTAAAAAATTACATAAAAATACAAACAAAACCCTAAGACAATTATTACCTAAGCCGCTAAGCATTAAAAAAAACGCAGAACAACAGAGAGAAAGAGACGACAGAGTCATTGAATATGAGTTCAAGTTTCGATCCAAGTTTTGAGCCATTGAATACAATGGATTTAGAGACTCAGCAACTCCTTGGAGCTCTTTCAGCAACTGCTGAGGCTGATGATGGTTCATCTGAAGGATCTGATGGAGCTAAAAATAAGCAAGGAAGCAAAAAAAGACTTATTGAAGTTGCTGATGATGAAGATGATAGTGATGCTGAAATCAGTCCTCCACCGACCCAAGCTACTAATTTTCGCAAACAATCCACTTGCATAACCGGGCGAGCCTTGAACTCCAAGAAACCAGTGTTACAGTCTACTCTAGACAGTGGAATTAGATTGTCTTCAAAAGCGAGTAAAAGCAAAACCAAATATGTTCAGTTTACTATCCGTGGGGCAGAAAAATTCTAGGCCGACACAAGGCAATGGTAAGAAGAATGAAGTCCATGCTGAGTCAAGCCAACCACAGAAGAAGAAGAAGATTCATGAGGAGCAGCTTGATATGGAAGGTTAATCGGAAGAGGACGAAATGGATAATCAGAAAGAGGCCAGACATTGGTCTGATGTATGGATCGATTTTTCTAAGATTCGAAAACCCAATGGTGAGTAGAAACCTAAATGCAATCATTGTAAGAATGAGTATGCATGGAGCTCCCACTCGCACGGAACAACTGGTTTGAGAAGGCATCGTGATAGATGCAAACTTTATCCAAGGAATCTCCGAACCAAAAAACTTGATGCTGAAGCCAAATTTGTAAGTGGTAAGTATGATCATGTTGTGTTCAGGCAGCTGGTAACCAAGACTATAATTCAGCATGACCTACCTTACTCTTACGTTGAGTATCAGATTAATGCCTAAGTGGTAAATTAAATGGACTGCCTTCATGGCGTTTAGCCAAGGCGTGTACATGATAATGTTGTAGATGGCGGGTGGTCGACGACCGCGAAATCGACGATCTTGGTGACTTCTTTTGCTGCCACATGTAATTTTATAGATTCGAGGGTCATTGATGTTATGCCAGAGAAACCGGTTAACAGCTCAGGTGATGGTACAACTTCGCCTAATTTGATGTTCATCCGGTTAAGAATGTCGCAAAAGATGACGTTGATTGTGCTTATGGTGTCTATGAGAACCCTGGCCACCTCGAGATCTCTTATCACGAGATTGATTACGAGTGGGTCGCAGTGTGGCTGATCGATTCCTCTGGATTCTTCTTCGTTGAAAGTAATTACTTCTTTCGGAGTGTCATTGATCGTGGGCCAAATTGTCAAATTCGCGCTTGTCTCGGCTTTGCGCTGATAAACTTTGATGGCTGAGACGGTGTCGCTGCAGAATTGTGATCCGCCGATGATCATGTCTACCATGCGACGGTTGCTGTCGTTGCCCTTATCATCCTGCCTTTTTCCGCGCTTTTCTCCTGATTAGTCCCCTTGGGGAGGTTTCTCCGTTTGAGTAGTTCTGTCGTTTTTTGGGGAGCGGTCTGAGTCGAGATCCTTCACGCTGGAGACTCCTGAGAGTTCTCCAGAGAGTAGTTTCGCGGCTAATCTTTCGCCGAGAACTTTGCAGTTAATGGTTAGTATCCGCGCGTTTGGTGAAAATCACAGAAGGCATTTTTGTCGTAACTTGGATCCGGAGTTAATAGCGTAGCTATGCGCTCCCTTCGTTTCTTCATCTCTGTGCTGGGCGTTTCTGTCGTTACGAGGGTTTTTCTTTTTTAATTTCTAATCTGACCCCGTATCCTTTGATGCATTCTTTGTTGGCTTCCATTTTTGGGACAAGACCCACGACTCTTTTTTTATGATAATGTAATATGTGGCTTTTTGAAGCGCGTCTTGGATTGTGCGTGGATTTTCCAAAGTGATCCACTTCCTGAACTTATACTTGAACCAGAGCGTTTTTCGAAGTGCGTCTATCGCGACTTTGTCGCTTATCTCGCTGACTCTAGCCATGAAAGTTTTGAACCGCTTTTATAAAGTCGCGGAGAGTTTCGTCCTCTCCCTGGGACAAGCTCCAAAGGTCCACGTCGAAGGTGTCTTGATCTATGAACATTGAATATTGTTTGAGGAATTCTGAGGCGAGCTGGTGGAAGCTTCCAATGGAGTTTCGCCTGAGGCGAGAGAACCATTCTAGAGCTGCTCCGCGGAGGTTCGTCACGAAGAGGCGGCACTCGCCAGCGTCTCTCTCATTTTCTCTGAATCTAGCTCTACCCATTGCGACCTGAAAAGCTTGTAGGTATGCCTTAGGATCAGTAGTTCTCTCCTATGGTATCACTTTGACCTTCCAAGGATCCGAAACCTTAGTTTCAGTGATATGAGTAGCAAAGGGTGTTTTACGAGCTTCTTCGAGCAGTAGATCTATCTCCGGTGCAGTGCTAGTAGCGTGGTGGATTTGGGACTTCAGCGCCCTGACTTCGGCCACCGTTTTCATGAGATCGTCGTGGAGATCATGGATTTTGGAACTCTTGCTAGTAGAGTTCCAATTTTTTTGGCATTTGCTGTGAGTGCTCCGAGTTTGCTGCTCGACCAGATCTTCATGTTCTTTCCAGAAGATAGCTTTTACTTCTTCGTTCACAGGGTTGTCAAACTGGGATTCGTCGAGCTGCTCGACTTCTTGTGCGGCGCGAATGTATGTCTGCCTCTTCGTTCGTAGGTTCGGACTGACTTCTAGATTCCACGTCGACACGTTTGACTTCTCCTCCTTCTTTATCTCTCTCGGTAGGAGGAAAGTCTCCCGGGGTTTTCCGTGTAGGCGCGGGGGTGACTTCGTCAGGGTTTTGTCCAGACGGTTTGCCTTGTGCATTATCAGACCGGTCCAAAGGTGTTGCAAAGTCGAGTCTTCTTCCGTGGATTCGGGTTGTTCATCGCGGAAAGATGACCATGTTTCTTGCTGTGATGGTTTCAACCTGTTTAGCGAGAGAATTCATGACCTTATCGTGTTCTATCGACTTCTTCGCAAAAGTCGCGAACATCTTCTTAACCTCCTCGAACGTTGCGGTGTTTGCGTCGGCGTTGACCGCAGTGACGTTTGTTGCTGGAGTGTTTTCAACGTTCTCGTCGATGACGTTATCGTCACGAGGATGCTGGTTGTTGAGATCTGACATGTTTCGATCCCTAGTTCTAATAACCTAAGAGTGCAAAACCCTAGTTGAGTCACAGCTCGAATAACAAAAATGGAAAGTTGCCTAAATGCTCTAAGTGCTAAGCTATGTTTGCTCTGAGTAGAGATTTTTTTTGTGTGTCTTGTGTATCACCCTTGAAGTCCTTATATACTCCTCTAGAGGGGGTTTTCTCTTTCCCCTTCTGCCATTGGTCAAATTTATCGCTTCGCGGAAATATTCCTTTTTTCCTCAATCTTCATGATTATCTTCGGAAACTTAACATTTATCCTTCGATCTTGACATTTATCCATAAAAACTTAACATTTATCCTTTCCTGAAAAATAAAAGATAAATCGTCAGAATGTTTGGGCTTGATTTCGGATAAAATCATGAGTGGGCCTTTAGTCGAGCTTTGGACCTCGTCGGGCCATTTTCTGACTTAGGAATTTCTCGGATTTAATCAAAATTACATTTCTAAGACGACGTCTTCCGAGAGTTAGGATATTTTGCATATGACGTGTGACTCTAGGTGTTTAGTTAACTGTTATCATCTTATACGATCGACCCGATCCTCTCTCGAGAAAACGAGTTCTTTCAGTGAAGTTCCAATGTCAATCCCGCTCGAGACGGAACAAAGATAATTTCGATCAAGTATCGAAAGAGGTAGTTTAACGAGGACGAGGTGAAACTGGATTGATTTGATCCGACTGGACGAACGAGCGAGTAGGAATGCACGTGCCATCTAACTCGCCCGTTCAGAGAGTTGGCATCCAAGACGCCATATGGGCGAGTTGATCATGTCATCCGTACCAACTCGCCCATACGGCGAGTTGGTTGTGTCATGCCATCCAAGTCGCTCATATGGCGAGTTGGCCTTGTCCAACTCGCCATACGGACGAAGCCAACTTTCCGAACCGGCGAGTTGATCGTGTCGTCCCTACCAACTCGCCCGTACGGCGAATTGGTTGTGTCATGCCATCCAACTCGCCTGTATGGCGAGTTGGACAGTCCAACTCACCGTACGGGCGAGTTGGTTTGTCAGTTTCGTCCAACTCTCCTATATGGCAAGTTGGTCGATCCGTTCTGACCAACTCGCCCATATGGTGAGCTGTCCTTGTCCAACTCGCCATACGAACGAGTTGGTCGGTCCATGCTGACCAACTCGCCCGTATAGCCGAGTTGGTCGGTCGTCGTGACCGATTTTGACCGCAACAATAGTCTTGTACTTCGACTCTCTAACTGATCAGCTACGGATTCTTCAACTCTAAATTTTCCAAAAGCTCTAAGTATCTCCATATATCTCCAAAACGGACCTTGACCTGTAATAACCCTAAAACATAGCCTAGACACACAAAACAGACCCTAAATAGAGCCTCTAACATGGTCTAAAACTGGTAATAAATAGGCTATATTAACTAGGATGGAAATTTCACATGGTCCAAAGAGTGCAAGAAATGTTTCTCTACAACCAAGGATATCCTGACTAGTGCACCAATCCTAGTTCTGCCGAAAGCCGACAAACCCTATGTGGTCTACATGGACGCATACATAAATGGACTAGGTTGTGTGTTAACTACACATGAGAAGGTCATTGCTTACATGCCAAGCCAGATAGAGAAACAGTAGGGAAACTACCCACGCATGATTTGGAGATGGTGGAGGTAGTGTTCACCTGAAAGATTTAGTGATCATACATGCATTGTGCCAATGTGCAGATACTTATGGACCACAAGAGTCTGAAGTATATATTCACCTAGCCTTACTTGAAGTTAGGGAAAAGAAGGTGGATGGAGTTTGTGTCTGACTACGATCTAGACATAGCTTACCATCCAGGCAGGGCTACCTAGTGTCTGACGCCTTGAGCCGAAGGAGGGCAGATGTATCGAACAAAGGGGAGGCAGACGACCTGAAGTAAAAATTATGAGAAAACCTCATAAATCTAAATTCTCGGTTCATCCTGGTGCAACCAAGATGTATCAGAAACTCAAGAGGTATTATCATTGGATTTCTGTGAAGGCTAATGTGCCTTAATGGGTGGCTAAGTGCCCTACTTGCAACTCATCCAGGCCGAGAATGAGGTTCCAAGTGGATTGTTACAAAGTTTGCCTATTTGATAGGGCCTGATATTTACCACTATTGTGCCATGATATCAGCCCTATTCAGAGTCTATTATATGTGTTTGGAGTAGTTTTAGAGAATTTTCAGGTTCAGGTACGTTATGGAAAACTTTGGTGATTATGGAGCTTTTAAAGATGAAGAACTGCGAAGATGCGTCCGATGTTTAGCTATGGATAGAGACTTTCCCACAGTGCGATTGAGCTGATATTTTGATAGAATATAGAGCTTTGAATTATATTTCTAATTCTACCGGTTTGAGGTCCATCGGACGGTTAGATCTACAGTTATCCCCGATTTACTGAAGAGTGTTATGTCTACCTTGCAAGAGGAAGTTGTCGAGAAGATGAATGACTGTCGATCGACAGCACAAACTTCCTGTCGATCGACGGTGATCCCAGAATACAGGCCCGACTTGTTTTATGGCCGACATAAGCCCAAAATCCATCACAAATTACTAAAATACCCATGAATGACCTAAAACCCTATTTATATGTTTATATGCCATTCTTTAGGCACCAAGATTTATTCTATCAATTGTTCTAGGGTTAGGAGAGAAAGGATGAACTCTTTCAGAGTCATCATGGAACTCCTTTGGTTCTAAATTTGATTTATATTCTATATATATTCTATTTATCTATGATTTCTGTGACAAAGATCATGTCTGAGTAGATCTCTTATTAGGTGTAGGGTCTATTGATGGATTAGCCAAACAATAGAATTGCTAGGGTGATTATTAGATCTATCAATACAATTGTGTTTATTGCTTGTGTTCTAGAGTAGCTAACTAGAACCCTAATCCTAGGATATTTAGGTGCAAGCGAGAGCATGATTTACTACCAGAGTTAATCCTGTTGAGCTAGGTTGTTAGAAACAAACGAGAGTGAATTTAGTTAATTTAGTGAACTTGTCAAATTAGGTCATAAAGCTTGATTCAAGACCATCGGTCGACTTAGGATCATTGCCATCGATCGACGATCATTTCGCGTCAACAAGCGAGAGTTGAGACATCGGACGTAGTCAATAGATTAGACTCACAGCGAGAGCTGATCGTCTTTTATTTTAGATATCGAGTTCTATGAGTAATACCATTAGCTTCTATCCTTTATTATCCACTTTCCCCAAACCCTAGATCTTGCTATTTATTATTATTGTTTACTTACTAATCAATCAATTACCTGCTATAGTCAATTTATTGCTTATTAATCTATTTGCCTAGCTTAATCACGACTGTATTGAGTTTATTGTGTGCCCACGCTCCATGTGGATTCGATCCCTAAATACTACAATTTGACCTCTCTTGGCAAGAGTAGTTCATAGGTTTAATTTGATAAAGTTTTCATTGAAATACCTAAAAACCCTCCTGTCAAATTTGGCGCCGTTGCTGGGGAGTAATGATTCACCATTAGACTCAATTTTTGTTTATTTAGTCTAGGTATTTTTCTATATTAGTTTACTTACATATAAAAAATTCTTGTGTTTCAGGTACATACTAGTACCAGGAAGCAATGAGGAGAGGATTTTTGGGTTCTTCAAAAAAGGAACATTCTGATTCGCGCACGATCCATAAGTCTACGAGAGCAGTTGACACCCTCCAAGCAGTGATTGCTAGCAAAGACAAGCGAGCACCAATCGACACCAATACTTCACCGTCGATCGATACTAACATCATTACATCGATCGAGAACCACACTTCGCCGTCACTCGATACTACTTGCAAGAAGATAGAGAAGGTCGAAGTACTCATACTGAGAGTTGACAAGAATGACATCTTACGAGACGAAAGAGGTCGTGCGCAGAACAGTGCAAGGCAATTGATTCATGCACATGGGACTACAATCGCTGATGCTACTACTGTTACTATGAATTATGGGATTGAAAGACAAAAGGCACTTAGAGACTACAACAGGCCTTCATGGGATATTTCAATTATTCATAAAGTTTCCTATTTTAATATTAAAAAATCACCCAAAAGGTCTGCAATGCGTTGTTCTGCACCACAGAGGAATGTCATTAATCTGAATCCTACATATATCTCTCTTGTGGGTCAGCATCCTTTACATGGTCTTCCTCATGAATGTCCAGTAACCACCTTGAATCATTCAAAGATTTAGCGTCGAGAATTAAGTGCAATGGAGTCTGAAGATTACTACTTCTGCAAACTATTCCCATACTCTCTTTCTAGAGGAGTAGTATGTTGGTTCAAGAGGTTGCCACCAGGATCTCTCACTACCTGGAATAACATCACGAACGCCTTCCTTACCAACTTTCTCAATGATATTGAAGCAAATATTAAGATCGAGATGGAATCTATGTTGAGATATATCATATATGGCAGAGGAAGAAGAAGAATATGTAAATGGAGAGCTGAGCAGAGTAGAAGAAGCCGATACTAGTGATCCGACTTTAGCATCAATTGACACTAATACTCCAACGTCGATCGACGTTAAGACCTTACCATCAGTCGATGCCACTTGCGAGAAGACAGAGGAAATTGAAGTTCTTATACTTAAGGCTGATGAGAATGGGATCTTACGGGATGAAGAAGGTCGTCCTCGCAACAATATAGGACAATTGATTAATGCACATGGTGATGTGATCCCTGATGTCGATTCCGTTGCTGAGATAAATGACTTCTAGTTAATCCGTGAATGGTACGATTGGGCAGCTCATAACTCTTTTCATGGTTTGCCTCCTAAAGATTCAAAGGAACACATCAAAGAACTTGTGGATCTACTCTCAAGGAGGGAGCAAAATGAAGTGTCTGAATACCACATTCTCTACAAGATCTTCCCCTATTCTATCTCTGGGAATGCATTTAGCTGGTTTAGTCAACTGGAACAACGATATCTGACTCGCTGGGATGATATTGAAAGAGCATTCCTTTATGAATTTCTCGATGAAGCTGCAGCAGTTCGAGAAAAAAGAGATCAACAATAAGGGGGACAAGATCCTTGAAATTTGGCAAATTAACAAAGAACACAAGATTCCACGACAGCTTCTCGCATACGTAGCAATAGGTATTAAGTATTGTGGATCTGAGCCGAGCAGAGCAGAAGAAGCTGATATTATCTATCTGACCTCGGCGTCGATCGACACTAAGATCTCAACGTCGATCGACCCTAAGACCTCAGCATCGATCGACACCAACCCTGGTTATCGATCAACACCACTCGACATCCATGAAAAATCGAGTTATCTTCAGGACATTGCAGACTCGACACTAGAGAGAACCGATGTATCAAGTTGTTATCATGCTCTCAGTGTAGAAAGAAACATCATCATCGTAGATCTCTTGGAGCCAAAGGATAAAGAACAACTTGGGTATTTGGATTCGAGTAGGAATGCCACTATGGATCTGAAAGAACAGTTTGAAGATATGCATCAGAACTCGGAGCATAAGCTTGATGACGATCGGCACACTTCGAGAATATATCTGGAAACTACACCAAAACTAGCATAAATTTACACCAACCCGATATCATCGATCGGCAACCACCCTACTGCATCGATCAACACCCAGAGCCCATCATCGATCGATACCACCTAGCTGACATCGATCGACACTCATTGTTGGACGAACAGCCAAGTTACATGATTGAACAAGGACCGGTTGAGGAGAGAATGAACGTTTCCAAGACCTCACATCTTTCTGTCCCAGAACATCTACGACCACCTTTCTGCGCAGAAGAAGCTGCTGGTTTTGACATAAGAGCGAAGATGGTACATGACCCTGTGAAGTTTGTGGTTCCCAGTGCTGTTTTGAGGTTGAATTTCCTATTACACCAGATGGAAGTGTGTATGTGGATCTCTACGTTGAGGTATTTGTTGATCTTCAGCATACAGCTATTTCTCAGAGAGTATCGAAGTATGAAGGTGTCGTTGACCAAGGACCATCGGTCGCAGCATCGATCGACACCATCATTGATGAATTGATCGACGCCACCATTGGAACATCGATCGACATCAACACTAGCGTCGATCGCCACTCATCACGGATCAGAGCAGAATGAGTTTGAAGTGTTTCATAATTTTTTTGGTGGATGCACCGCGAGATCAGACAAGTCTGGGGGAAAGAAGAGGAGGAATTGGAAGAAAAGAAAAATGATCAAGGAAGGTCTTCGGTTATCATTGATTCCCCACTTCTCAGATGGTGTCGGGAAATACAGAATGCGCAGCAGATGCTTCTTTCAGCCATTTGCAAAGCTTCGAGCACTTCTTATTTCTGAAATGATAAACAAAGGAGAAGAGTCCATGGAGGATTTCACAAAAAGGGTGATGAAGCTGAAGATATTGGACACTGGGAATTGTTTTTGAGCAAGTTCCCAATCTCATCTGAACTGAATCAAAGTTTCAAAATGTCTAGCTAAAGAATAAAAACAAGCGATGAGTGGGAGGCAACCCACTATTTAGTAAGTTTTAATTAGATTTTATTTTCCATTTATTACTAATTTTGTATTTATATATTTCAGGTTAAAAAAAGATCAGAGGAAGAGAGATTATGCCGAGCATCGATCGACACTTGATCACTGTTGATCGACGGATAAAACCGAGCATCGATCGATCGCCACTTAACTGTGTCGATCAACGGTCACCATCAGCAATCATGTATATATTTTCCTTGTAAATTTGGACCTTATGATTTATTTTCTTCACCAATCTCTGACTGTATAACACTAATGATAGTGTTGTTTTAGTCTGGGGGAGATATTACTAATATTGTGTTCTATTTTGAGTTTTATTTTCTTTAATTAAAAAAAAACAGAGTAGAAACTTCCAGGTGTACCATCGATCAAGATTTATTATTGATTAACCACACTTTAGCACCATTCTCAGAAGGTTGTTGCAGAGATTACTAGAGATACCAAAATTGATCATCCTGCCACTATATCACACTTGCTTAGAAAGTTTGAAGGAACCGAAGCTGATTTCCAACACTAATCCTAACATTATTAGCTTGCTTTGGGATTTTGTATATACTGGATCGGATTCCTTCTGCAATTCTGGAAGGTAAAAGTTTGTGTGCTTCTGATTCCCCTCTCTCTCCCCTTCAAATTAAAAAAAGGAATCAAACACGATTTGGTGGCTACAACCATTAAAGCTTGATTCATATTATTCTAGAAAGAGATAAAGGTCAAAAAGAAGTGAACAGGATCTGGTGGCAAAAACCATTAGAGATTGATTCATGGAAACTTGTCCAAATATCTTAGTCAATTAAAAAAAATGCTACCCTCAAAAGAAGGGAGACATTGACTGAGAAGAAGTGGGAAGAGAGAGAGGAAAGGAATCAGAGAAGACTACATGTGTGTTCAGATACCTGCAGAGGTAAGAGTCTATATATCCTTTGATCGATACTCCCAAGGTAAATCCTGCATTTTTATTTTACGCAAATCAATGAAATCAATAGAGGGGCGAGTCAGACTAGTATTCGATAAGTTGTTGGTAGAATGGATTTGGTTTCTATACAAGGATAGGGTATATAAAATTTCTCTGTGATTGACTTGATAGGATGTGGCTGCAACAAAGTAGTGTGACAGCTATATTTAGACATTATGTGAGTCTCCGCTTTTTAAAACCTCTTTCACATGCTTTGTTTGCTTAAGGACAAGCAAAAGGTTAAGCCTAGGAGAGTTGATAGGGCCGGATATTTACCACTAATGTGCCATGATATCAGCCCTATTTAGAGTCTATTATATGTGTTTGGAGTATGTTTTAGAGTATTTTCAGGTTCAGGTACGTTCTGGAGAACTTTCGTGATTTTGGAGCTTTTAGAGATGCAGAACTGCGAAGATGCGTCACATATTTATATACGGATGAAGACCTTTCCATAGTGAGATTGAGCTGATATTTTGTGAAGATGATATAGTTTTTCGTTAGATTTCCAATGGCACCGGTTTGAGGTCCATCGGACGGTTAGATATAAAGTTATCCCCAATTTAATGAACCGTGGTCTGTCTGCCTCGCGAGAGGAAGCTGTCGAGAAGATGAATGAGTGTCGATGGACGGCACAGCCTTGGTGTCGATCGGAGGTGATCTCAACAGAAAGGTCCGACTTGCTTTATGGCCGACATAATCCCATAATCCATCACAAATTACTAAAATACCCATGGACGACCTAAAACCATATTTATATGTTTCTATGTCATTGTTTAGGCACCAAGCTTTATTCTATCTATTGTTCTAGGGTTTGGAGAGAAGGGAGGAACTCCTTCAGAGTCCTCCTGGAACTCCTTTGGTTCTTTATTTTATTTCTATTATATATATATTCTATTCATCTATGATTTCTGTGACAAAGATCATGTCTGAGTAGATTTTTTTGTTAGGTTTAGGGTTTATTAATGGTATTGATGGATTATCCAAACAATAGAATTGCTAGAGTGATTATTAGATCTATCAATAGAATTGTGTTTATTGCCTGTTTTCTAGAGTAGCTAACTAGAACCCTGATCATAGCATAGTTAGGCGCAAGCAAGAGCATGGTCTAATACCAAAATTAATCCTGTTGAGCTAGGTCGCTAGCAACAAACGAGAGTTGATTTAGTGAATTTAGTGAACTTATCGAATTAAGTCATAAAGCTTGACTCAAGAGACCATCAATCGACGCAGGATCATTGCCATCGATCGACGGTCATTTCGCGTCAACAAGCAAGAGCTGAGACATCGGACTTAGTCAATAGACTAAACTCGCTGCAAGAACTGGTCGTCTTTTCCATTAGATATCAAGTTCAATGATTAATACCATTAGCTTCTATCCTCTATAATTTATTTGCCTGAAACCATAGATTTAGCTATTTATTATTATTGTTTACTTACCGATCAATCCATTATCTTCTATTGTTTATTTACAGCTTATTAATCTATTTGCCTAGTTTAATCGCGACTGTATTGAGTTTATTATGTGCCCACGCTCCCTGTGGATTCTATCCCGAAATATTACAATTTGACCTCTCTTGGCAAGAGTAGTTCGTAGGGTTTATTTGATAAAGTTTGCAATGAAATACATAAAAACCCTCATGTCACTATTCCAGAGTGGAAGTAGGACCACATTACAGTGGATTTTGTGACTGGGTTCCGAACAACGAGGAATAAGAAAGATGCGGTTGGGTCGTGGTGGATCGCCTGACCAAATCAGTACACATTCTGGCCATCAAAAAATTGGATCGTGCAGATAAGATCTTCCGACTACATGGTGTGCCGGCTAGCATTGTATCAGATAGGGACCCAAGGTTTACATTCCACTTCTGGGTATCTTTTCAAAAGGCTTTAGGAACAATAATAAACATGATTCTCGCATATCACCCACAAACAGATGGACAGTCCGAACGAACGATCCAGACATTGGAAGATATGTTGCGAGCATGTGTCTTGGACTAGGGCGATTCCTAGGAGAGAAATTTACCTCTTAGTGGAATTTGCTTTCAATAATAGCTTCCATGGGAGTATTGACAAGTCGCGATATGAGACTTTATATAGGCAACCACTGAACACCACTATGCTGGACCCAAGTGGGGGAGCGTTGTATGATTAATTCGGAGAATGTCGAGGAGACAACGGAGAAGATTAAGTTTCTGATAGATAAGATGAGAGAGGCTAAGGATCGACAAATGAACTATGCAGATAAACGTAGGAAAGATCACCTTCAATAGACGGGTGAGAATTTCCCGGAGAAGAAATTAGACCCGAGATACTTGGGTCCATTCAAAATTATTGAAAGAGTTGGTAAAGTGGCATACAAGTTATATTTTCAAACCGATATGGAAGCATTCCATAATGTGATCCATGTCTCCCAACTCTGGAAATGTCTAAGGACCAAGATATCACCATACCAGCCATTACTGCCGATCTGGGCATGAACCTAACCGTAGAAACAAGTCTGGTTTGAATCGTCGATAAGATAGAAAAAGAAACAAGGAAAAAGACAATTCAGATGATCAAGGTAATTTAGGATTGTAATGGGCAAGAAATAACAACTTGGGACACAGTGGCTATGATGGAAGCGAAATATCATGAGTTGTTGGAAAATTTGAGATTTTTGAAACGCTTTGTTTGGATTCGAGGACGAACCCATCGCAAGTGAGGGAGACTCGTCTCATCCCGAATCCTAGATAGGATTATCGGGATGGGCCATAGTTTGAGGAAACTTACCATTCAGTCATGTCACCTAATGGCAAGCGGTCCATGGTAATGATGAAAGGTTAAGTACATTGGAAGGCTAAGACTTAACCTAACACAGATGGAAACAAGGATAAAGGAGTTGGATGAGTTGTACGGTAGATGGGCGATGTAAACGGATAGCTCGATCAGCTGAACGAAGTGCAGTCAAGCTCAGTTTATCTTTAAGTTATGTCAGCTCAGCTAGCTGGACTACTAGCTCACGCATCTTGGCCAGATGGGAGCCAGCTTAACTCAGCTTGGCCAGATGGGAGCCAGCTTAACTCAGCTGGATGGAGTGTTAGGGTCTTGGGCAGTTGGTCCGGGTCCGGGCCGGTGCCGGGCTGGTTGTTGGACCAGGTTGGTTATGGGACGGTGTGATCCTGGGCTTGGTCCAGGAGACTTGGGTAACTATTTGGGCTTATAATCGACCAACAAAGGGCGGTTATAGGCGATGGGGTGGGACTAGCCAAGTTTGCAACCTTTCGACCAAGTCGTACCCATCTGCCTAGCAAGTCGTACCCGTTCACGCCAGGCAATGGCCGAATCTTTTTTCTATAAATATGGTACCTCTCTGTTGATTTCCATCATCAGTTTCCAGAGTAAAAACTCTGAGAAAGAAAGAAAGAAAGAAAGAAAAAAAGAAAGAAAGAAAGAAAGAGAGAGAGGGAGAGAGTCCGGGCAAGAGAAAGGCCGATTGTAGTGGTGGTTGTTTTCTGGTGAGTGTAATTGTTTGGGAAAGAGTTAACCGGTTAGTAATATGAAGAAATGTCAATAAGAAACAAGTGTCTCCAAGGTATGTGATCAACCGGCGATCCATCATACTAGACCAGCGGCCATAATGGCCGAGTCTATGGTTTGATTGGTCAAGTTTACATTCTCTTCTTGTCTATTCTATTTCTATTCATTCTCTTTATTCTTCTTTTTCTGTATATTTGTGAATAGGTTTGAAGGATGGGTTGAAGGGTTTCGACCTTAGCTTAGACCGATCACACCCAAACCGCAATCCTAGGCCATGGGCAGGATCCGGGCACGTTCGACCGAACTAGTTGACGACGGTTGGACTTTATCCAAGGGGTGCTAGTTCCACACGGTACTAATGGATCAAGGCCTTGGCCGCTCCAATTGGGACAGTCCATGGCTTTTTAAGCTGGACATGATCACGGTTCGTCTAACCACAGTATCGAGTCGCAAAGTCCGGTCGGTTTCAAGGCAATCCAAATGGGCTTGGGACTTTACTCGATTGTATGGATCAAGGCCTTTGGTTGGATCAGGTAAGAAGGTCCATGGGCATAATGGGACGGACTTAAAGAATGGCTGACCGAACCTAGACATTAACCGTACGGTTGGATGGGAGTAAGGGCGATCTGGATATGGTCTTAGTAAGATCGTATGGGATGGGCTTGGACTTGGTCTGGGCTTAGCCAATTGTTATATGATTGCTATAGAAGAGGTTTATACTATTCTGAGGAACCAAACCATGCAATGTTAGAATTAACCATCAGGATATCAAATTATGATTAATGTGAAGTGGTTTATGGTGCCAGGATCTGAGGCTGATTATGGTCAAGCCAATGAGCTGTGAAGACTATATCAGCAAGTGGTTGTGTGGTGTGTTGGTAGATCGATTTAGGAATGAACTTATGATAGCCTATAGAGCAGACTAAATATTGTATTAAATCTCATTTATTTTATTTACACAATGTTGATTTGCCTTATTGGTTCTTTATATTGTTTTGTTGATCTATGAACCTCATTTTTCAAAAATGACTTAGTTATTATGAGACTTGAAAAGAATCAAACTAGAAAAATATGTTAAGCATGTCTTCCAGAAATTTGGTTGTGTTTTTAGAGCTTTTAAGTCTAGGCTAGTTAAAAACTGCTTTCTAGAAGGAGTACGGAAATACTACTGATCTTAAAACCAAGAAACATTCACAATGCCGCAACTTGGATAATGTGGGTGAAGAGTATGACTGTTCAAATCTTTCAAGGTGGTTTATGTTTAAACCTCCCCAGTAAAATTTTGTTTAATGGTTTTTTGTTATATTAATTTTTGGAATGTGACTGTAGGAACGAAATTACCAGTTCAGAGATATGAGGAATCCTCAGATTCAAAACACCACCATTCGCAAAGGAATGGTTCACCTTAGTGATGAAATGTTATGTCTCTGTGATGTAGTGTATTGGTAAGTTCAATACTAATGTGACTGTGATTACTCTTTACAACTTAATTTTTTTGCTACTTGTAGAAGAAAAATGCATCGGGCCCTGAGTAAGATTACTAGAAACAAGATCTGGATGGCTGGGCGTACCCATGCATATGGAAGAGCTGTGAGACCAGAGTTTTAAGAAACAACTGTAAGAAGTTATCAAACTTTTGTTTTCGTTATACTTAGTAATCTATATACCCATATAATTTTGATATCAAAAACAAATTAAAACAATTGATAATGAGATGGGCCAAACTCCAATATTAGTGTTAAAGAGGATGATGTGAGTAAGGTTTTATGTAAAGATAAGAGTGGAAGAGTCAAAGGAATAGGAAGAGGGATTGCTACTACCAAGCTAGCTTTCATACAGGTGAATGCACATGTGCAGAATCTTGAAACTAAGAAAGCAGAATTGGTGATTGAGATTAAATATTTGAAACACTGGGTTCGTTACTTACCTAAATGGAAAAGGTTAATTTAATAGTTTAATCTGTTTATAAGTTCCTCACTCAGCCGAATTTTAGTTGTTTGTAACTTCTCAGAAAGATCAGGGTGATCGCTCACCATCAGGCAAAACTGGTACAAGAAAATGAGCACTTAGGTGTCAGATACTTAATCGGTATTTCGATGATTATATTATTGTCGGTGAAGAAGAATTATGCTCTCTTGAACCAACTTACAAGATTGGTTATATTCCACTTGGACCTAATGCAGCAGCTGTAGTTGTTAACTTCGCAGCAGATAAAGAAGCATATGTATGGAGGCCTACAACAGCTATCACCTCACTTGGCCACGCTGTGGGATCCAAAATTGCATGTTCATTCGATTAGCTCATTTTCGAAAGTATGAACTTCCAAACTGTAAACAAAACTATTGGTTCCTCGATAAAGTTCTTATCATATATTATGTTTATTTAGTAAATTATATCAACAGGAAATCTTATTGGCTAGGTGACCCATGTATTCTACAAATGAATTGGAAGATAGCATCCAGATTATTGATTGGACTAATGATGCTGAAGTAATTGCTGAGATATATTTGATTTAAACTGACCCAAAAGAGATGATCAATAATATTAATTAGGGTCCGAATGCTGCAATAGTGAAGATTGACAATATGATTAACAAAGAGGCTTACATGTGGAGACCAAGTGAAAACATGAAAGTGATGGGTGATGCACTTTTTTCGAACATAGCATAGCCATTCTCTAAGGTTCTATTGTGTGAATTAACATGACCATCGGTTAATAAAGAACCAGTACCATCGGTTTCTAAAGGAGCAGTACCATATAAAGATTCATCACCTAAGGTAAAACTCTAAACATGATTATATATCTTTGACATTCATCTATTGTTTTCTGATAGTGGTGATATGTACGGATTTTTCATTTGTAGAGGGTAGCTAACAGCTCAAACACCATGGGCTCTCCTAAGAAGAAATGTTTTCTCTTAGACTGCTTTGGATTAGGAAAAAAAGGTTGCAGAAGACAAAGTTTTATCAAAAAAATCCAGAAGACAAAGTCCATTTTGTTCCATTGGTTCCAGCCATCAAGGTATGGGTTGAAGTATGTAAGATTGATGATGCACGCTTATGGAGACCAACTCATAATTCCAGCTTGTTGTTGATGCATTAGGTTTTACAATCTCTTGGCCTAATGAAAAGATTGTTTTTATGTGAACCACTGTCTATTAGAACTTGTTTGGTGATATCACTCAAAGTACCCTATGAGCAAATTTCTCTCTCAAATAAGAGGTTCGGTTCTAGTAGTTAGGGATTGAATCCACAGGGCTCGTGGGCACACAATAGACTAGATATATTATGATTAAGATAGGCAATAAATTACAAAGCAGTAAATAATAATGATTGAATAGGCAGTTGGTTTGTAGACAATAATGATAAATAGCTAGACTTAGGATTTGAGGCAATAGAACTATCATATAAATGCTAAGGATGTATGATAAACCTTCCTAGAACTCAAATGCAATAGTAAGATATCCATCTCTTGCTGTGAATCTATTCGGATGACTAATTCTTTGTTCCAGCTGTCGTGTGTGAACAATGAGTGAGTGTCGATCGATACAATGGTATGAGTGTTGATTGATACTTCCTAAGGCTATCATTAACGTCCTAATTGATATGTTCACGAGGTTAACTAGACCAGCCGTCTCATGTATCTAACAATCTCGCTCAACATAATTAATTCAGGTAATGAACCTACTGTCGTAGTTATCAGTATCCTAGGTTCAGAGTTCTAGTTAGCTACTTTAGAACACAAGTAATAAGCAAAATATTGATGAAGGATCCTAAAGATCACCCTAGAAATTCTATGTCTCAGAAATTCATATAAACACTAATAAAACCGTAAAACTAACAAGAAAAAACTACTTAGGCATGATTAAACAAAGCATAACAAATATCAAAACAAAATTCATACAATGATAGTAAGAAAACCGGAGTTCCAATATAAATCTCTGAAGGAGTCTTGATCTTCTCTAGAAAACTACTAAAACCCTAGAATGATATGTTGTAGTAAAAAGAACAGAAATGATAGTGGGTTGCCTACACAATGTCAACACATAAATAATATGTATTAGATCATCTAGGGGTAGTCTTGTAATTATGTGAAAGTTCTGGGCTTTAAGTCGGTCATGAACAAGTCAGACGGTCTACTCGCTTATGTGTCGATCGATACCAAGAAGGTAGTGTCAATCAACACTTCTCCTGGATCTCGACTCTGACTTTTGATTTCTTCAGCAACTACAAGTTTCCTCATCTCTAAGCTCTAGAATGCTCCATAATCTCCACATTTCTCCAAAACATACCTAGATGATATACTATAGATTTTACCTATTTTATCTATGATATAAATAGTATATTTAGAGTCTTTTATATGCATTTGGTATCGTTTTAGAGTATTTACAGGTCTAGGTACGTATTGAAAGCAATTAGAGCTTTTAGACTATTTTGGAGCAATTAGGATTGCTCAGCAAAAACCCAGAGTCGGATCCAGATTTATGAATAGGCCATCGATCGACGTCACACACTGTGCGTCGATCGATGATGAAGTCGGCAAAAAGATTGAGAAACTACAAGTTTTACCCAGAAGTGTCATTAATTGCAAGACAAATCCCTGACCGAAATTTAGACTATTTATTAGGGTTTTCTATCTTTGTTAAGCCCTAATCTGTATTATTCAGAAAGGAGGTTGTCTTCTAAGTTACACCAGATTTTTAGAGCTGGAATACATTGCTACATCTATTAGAGAGAAAGATCTTATCATCATTAAAGAGAAGATCTTGAAGTCCTTATCTTTTTACGCATTCTAATCTATGCAATTTATTCATAATTTAAAGATGTTCTTTATTGCTATGTCTGAGTAGTTCTCTATTAGATTTAGGGTTATTTAATGGTAGTAATGTATTGGTGGTTTTATAGAATTGTTAGGCTAATCTTCTTGGTTCTTTGTTTAAGTTGCACTTAGTGCTGAGTTGAATTTGATCACTTCAATCTTAGAAATTAGGGTTCTAAAGCGAGAGCTTGGTAATAACCTGGAACCTATCTTAAACAGTCTAAATAACTAGTAACAAACGAAAGTTGAATTAGAAGTTTAGAGAATCTATTAAACCAAGAAATTACCACTGTTTAGAATGAGCATCGATCGACGCCATCTTATTTCCATCGATCGACGCTCAGCCGAGATGCGCGAGAGTGATCTCCTAAACCCTAAAGTTTAAATTAAGAACGACACTTAATAAAACCTTAGCAACCAATTAATCTTCATTATTAAAATATACCTGAAAATTTCCCCTAAGTTTAACCTCCTAAATTAATCTTCACAAACCAAATCAATCTTAAAGATCACTTTTATTGTTATTGTTATAATTCATCTAGCTCTAATTCGAAAACAATAAGTCAATTGTGCAATCGTAGAATCTCTGTGGATTCGATCCGTAAGTACTACACTGAACCTCTTATTTGAGAGAGTAAAGTGGGAATACAAGGTTAATTTGAAAGAGAAATAAAATCCCACATCAAATTTGGCGCCGTTGCCGGGGACTCTTTTTTATTGCCATTAGATTTCGTTTAGAATATTGTCTAGATTTTTACTTTACTGTTTGCTAAATTATTCTTTCCCTAAAACCTTATGACACAGGTACTTAAAGGAGAGAATATGGATCTGGACAACAACCATCGATCGACGGAGCTCATCTGGAATTGATCGATGTTTGTCCACTGCTGTCGGGCAACACTCTTCCATTACCATCGATCGATACCGATCA
Organism: Moricandia moricandioides; assembly: GCA_905132885.1. Taxonomy (NCBI): domain Eukaryota; kingdom Viridiplantae; phylum Streptophyta; class Magnoliopsida; order Brassicales; family Brassicaceae; genus Moricandia; species Moricandia moricandioides. The sequence goes on from CAJHQQ010000245.1 coordinate 198,279, forward strand.
GCCGGTAGCAGGTAAGTACGCTTTTACTGAATATGATAATAAGAAAGTAGTCTTGATAGAACCAATGAATAAAAAAAGAAACGAAGCAAGACAACAAATTTATTATCGGGAAGCTGCCATTCCTAATCAAATCATTAAATCTCCAAAGAATGAGATAAAGCTTGAATTGCCAATGCTTGAATACCTAAATGCCAGCATAACTTACTCCAATAGGTCTGCTATTCGATTATCCGATAACCATGCTTGAAGCTCTGAACTTGATATAGATTTCCTAATTATGGCATGAAAAATTCAGTTTAGTGGCTCTCCTGCTGACCACCCAAATGATCACATCGAGATGCTCGAAGACATGGTGAATGACGATTTCCATCGCTGAATTTTTTTCCTTTTTCCCTAGAGGGTGACGCCAGGAGGTGGTTGAACCAGCTACCACCCGTATCCCGGAATTATTGGGAAGACATTCGAAGCGCTTTCATAAATCACTTCTTTGACGAGGAGAGATACTAGGAAGCAAGAAGAGAAATATCCACTTTCGTTTAGGGTAGTCGCGAATCTTTTAGAAACTCCTGGACTAAGTTTAAGAGCTACCAACTTTCGTGTCAGCACCATGGATTCTCAGAACCCCAACTCATCAATAATTTCTATAGAGGACTAAACCTAGACTATCAAACCATCCTTAATACAGCCAGCAACGGGAACTTCGGCACCCGAAGCCCTACAAGCGCTAAAAGGCTGATAGAAAACATAGCTTTAGGTAGAGATTTCTAAAGAAGAGACACCGAAAGGAAGGAACCACCATTATTCACAGAGGAGGAGCACTCGATCCGAGTTAGAGAAACTCTGGCATCAGTTGCAGCCCTTCTGGACGGAAATTACTTATCTCGATATTCTGGTGAGAGCAACACTGACCCCTTCCAACTTCGAAAAACGAGTTGAATTCTCTGATGTGATGAACCGCCACGATCAACGATTTAGGGAAGACGCTGGCGATTTCACAAGCAACTGCGACACCACTGTGAACAGATACGAAAGAAGTTCGAACTCGAAAATGAACCAAGTCTTCACAGGAAACCGTAAAATAGCTGCCGACCTCAATGAGAAGTTAGATCTGATATACTCAAAAATGACAGAAAAATTTGAAACTCTGAGCGAACACATTAAGAGAATCGACAACCAAGTGGCAGGCAATGCTATGTCCATCAGGAGAGAGTACGGATTTTTACCTGGTAAAACAAATGCTAACCCCAGGAGCCATTGTAGTGTCGTAGCTTTACGAAGCGGTCGACAACTCACCCCTGGCGTTAAAGAGAGTATCACCATCGTTGAATTCACGAAAATCGCAACGAACGAAAATGAAAGATCGCATTCCATCCCGCTCGAAATGTACGAAAAGAACCCTGATATCCTCCCTAAACCCGACTTACTAGAAAAAAGATGACGATCTTGAGGAATTAATTATTGAACCTAAAAGAAAAGGCACGGACGTAGGAGATGTCAATCGACATCCCTTACCGGACATCGATCAACGTGCTGAGTCTAAAATCAATCAACCACTCGGATCATAGAATCGACCGACGCCCTGACCCAGAACCAACCAACCGGTTAGGACAAAAGTCTACCATGCCAACGCTCCTTTTCCTCCGAAAAACGCTAAGCAGAAGAATCGGATCATAGAATCGACCGACGCCAGGACTAACACAGTTTGAACTTACCAGGATCATTCTCATTTTAGCTAACAGATCCACTAGAATCCCGGAGGGTATACTTGAGGACGTACCCGTATGCGTTAATAATGTGATATACCTGCATATTTAATAGTTCTTAAATATGAGCGAGAACCTCAAAATCTGATATCTTAGGAAGACCTTTCCTGGCCATCGCCGGAGCGATCATTGATGTCCGAGGAGGACGTATATGCCTCAACATCAAGAAGATACCGATGTTTTTGACATGGAAAATAAAATAAAACAACCTTTGATCGACGGTCAAACCTACCATATTGATCATCTTTCTGATCTAGTAGAAGAATGATTCATAGATATGTGCTCGAACGAACCGTTAAAAAAGTAAGCAAATCCCATGAAGGCGACATCCCTACGTTAGAAGATCACACTAGAGATTATACAAGGTTAATGGATGCCACAGAAGGAATTTTTAATATCGACATCGAAGATCTTGATCTGCCGACCCCTGTCGATCGACAGCCCGATGTCCCCATGGATCGACAACGTATTGCAACCAACGATTGGAGCAAAGCTAAAGCACATAAAATCAAACTTAAACCACTTCCAACTGGCCTTAAATATGCTTTTCTTTATGACAACTCCAATCCTGTCATAATAAATGCCGACTTGCGTAGCGGAGAGCAAGCACTATTGCTGAATAAACTGCGAAAGCACCGCAAATCTCTCGGATATTCGCTAGATGACATACCGGGAATTTCTCCCGATTTATGTATGCATAGGATACACCTTGATGATGAATCAAAATCATCCATCGAGCATCAGAGGATATTGAACCCTAACCTGAAGGAAGTAGTTAAAAAGGAAATCATGAAACTCCTAGAAGAAGATGTCATTTATCCAATCTCAGATAGCAACTGGGTCATCCGGGTTCATGTTGTCCCAAAGAAAGGAGGAATTACCGTGGTAAAGAATGATAAAGATGAATTGATCCCTACTAGAACTCTCACCGGACACAGAATGTGTATCGATTAAAGAAAACTGAATGCTGCCACAAGAAAGGATCATTTCCCCTTACCCTTCATCGATCAGATGTTAGAAAGGCTCGCGAGACATGAATACTATTGTTTTCTTGATGGGTATTCCGGATTCTTCCAGATCCCCATACATCCTGACGATCAAGAAAAGACCACCTTTACATGTCCCTATGGAACGTTCGCATATCGCAGGATGTCATTTGGACTCTGTAACACACCTGCGACCTTCCAAAGATGCATGATGTCGATATTTACCGATATGAACAAAGACTTCATGGAGGTTTTCATGGACGATTTCTCAGTATATGGTCCAAAATTCAAGACATGTCTCGATAACCTATGTAATGTATTAGCTCGATAGCAAAGAGAAAAATATGGTTTTGAACTGAGAAAAATGCCATTTTATGGTTAACAGCGGAATTTTCTTGGGACACAAGGTCTCAGCAGCCAAAATTGAGGTGGACAGGGCAAAGATTGACGTAATGACTGGACTGCCGCCACCCACTAATGTCAAAGACCTTAGAAGTTTTCTAGGACATGCTGGATTCTATAGGCGATTCATTAAAGATTTTAGCAAAATATCTAGACCCCTTACTGCACTTTTGTGCAAAGAAGTGAAATTCGATTTTACACCTGAATGTCTCTAAGACTTTAAAGCAATCAAGTCAGCACTCGTGTCCGCCCCTATTGTCCAAGCACCGGATTGGAATTTACCTTTTGAGATTATGTGCGACGCCAGTGACTTCGCTGTAGGCGCTGTGCTTGGGCAGAAAAAAGACAAAAAGTTGCACGCTATATACTACGCTAGAAGGACCCTCGATGATGCGCAACGCAACTATGCGAAGACGAAAAAAGAGTTACTAACTGTAGTATTTGCCTTCGAAAATTTTCGTTCCTATCTAGTCGGTTCAAAAGTAGTTGTTCACACCAACCACACCGCATTAAATTATTTAATGAACAAAAAGGACGCTAAGCCGAGGCTTTTACGATGGATTCTACTTCTCCAACAATATATATAAGTAAAAGACAAGAAAGGAGTAGAAAATGGAGTCGCAGATCATTTTTCACGAATAAGAGTAGGCATCCCTATAGATAGTTTCTTACCCACAGAAAATGCCTACTTAGCAGAATCAACTTTTGTCGGCAAAGTTAGTTCATCATATGAAATGTAATGGATCGACACTATGCGAAGCCCGTCGAACGACTGAATCCGTAAAACATCGATCTATTTTACCCATACACCGTCAACCGATAATGCCTTCGAGAAGGACAATGAAATAATCATCACAATCGATATCAACGTCAATTGTAATCTTTCAACTCCATATAACGATTCTCCCAGAGGCAGAAGTTTAAGTCGGGGTGTGTGTGCATTGAACACCACCGATAGACATTGGTACCCAGATATAATAAACTATCTTGCGGCCAAAGTAGAACCCGAACTCTTCAAAGGATATCATAAAAAGAAACTTTTGAGAGAAATCCAGAGATATCCCTGGGATGAACCTTATCTTTACAAACACTGCTCTAACGGCATATATAGACGATGTTGTTTCCGAAAGAGAAACTCTAGAAATTCTATATCATTGTCACGGATCCGATTATGTCGGACATTTTGCTAGTTTTAAGACAGTGTCAAAATCCTACAAGCAGGCTTTTGGTGGCCTAGTATGTTCCGAGATGCTCAAGCCTATGTAGCGAAATGCGACCCTTGCCAAAGAAGAGGAAATATGAGCAAGAGAAACGAGATGAAACAAAATTTCATATTTGAAGTTGAAGTGTTTGATTAGTGGTGCATCTATTTCATGGGCCCTTTTCCATCTTCACACGGAAACAAATGGACACTGGTCGCTGTAGACTATGTATCTAAATGGGTGAAAGCGATAGCAACTCCGAAAAAACGATGCTGCCGCAGTCGTTAAACTCTTTAAGAGTATTATCTTTCCCAAATTTGGAGTTCCGAGAAGCGTAATAAGCGATGGAGGTACCCACTTCATTAACAAAGTGTTCGAAAAACTGCTCAAGAAACATAGAGTTTACCATCGCGTGGCTACACCCTATCATCCTCAGACCAGCAGACAAGTAGAAGTATCCAACCGTCAGATAAAAAATCCTAGAAAAGACGGTAGGATCAACTCGTAAAGATTGGTCTTTGAAGTTAGATGATGCACTTTGGGCATACCGAACAGTATTTAAAACTCCATTAGGAACTACCCCATTCCACTTAATCTATGGAAAATCTTTCCATTTCCCTGTAGAGCTAGCGCATAAAGCCGAATGGGCCATAAAAAAGATAAACTTCGATGCTAAATCCGCAGCAGAAAAGAGATAAGTTCACACGTCTAGAGATGTCTAATCCGTGAGTGAAACACTATTGGACTAGAGCTGAAATTCCGCATACTCAGACCACACGTCTGTAGATGCCTAATCCCGAATGATGAGCCCATTTTTTGTCAAGCTAACGACTTTAAACAAGCGTTGAGTGGGAGGCAACCCACTGTTGATTAAAAATATATATAAATATATATATATATATATATATATGTAGCTAATTAATAATAATAATAACAATAAAAACATAAAACATAAAACAAAAAGAAAAATTTATATATTAGCAATAATGCTTTAATAACTAAAAAATGTTTAATAATTTATGCAATTACTAAAAAATGTTTAAAACCTATAGGACCGTCGATCGACGGTCGTGTGTTGAGTAGGTTAACTCGACACGACCCCGATTCATAAATCACTTTTCTCCAAACCGCCAAAAAAAACACACGATTTCTAACCCCTATACATGTTCAACTCTTTAAATCAATCAATCTTCAAGGTATGTTCTCCAAATCTCTTAGTTTAGGGAACTTTATAGGGTTTGAAGAAAAGTCAATTTTTTTGTAGTTTTACTCGGAATGTAGAACGATTTAGGGTGCTGGAGTACTATATTAGGGACTATCCACCATTTTTTCACATGATTTGCACGATTTGAGTTGATTATTTTCAATCTTGTGAAAACTGATCCGCGACACAGCATCGATCAATGACCATAATTTGACATCGATCGACGGCCATTAGGTTATGTCGATCTACCACCATGCGGTATCATCGATCGACGGCTGCTCCTTTCACTTCAACATCGATTCTAATTTGTGCTTTGTTTCATTATTTATAGATGGACAAGAGGAGAACTAAGGCACATTACGAGTTTGGTGGTCCCAGCGCTCTACCACGGGGTCCTCCATGCCGAGAACCTTGGCCCAAGGAAGAGGAGGCGAGACCCTTGGCCCAAGGAGGCTTTACTTGTGACTTTAGAGGATTATCCCCACCCTCGACAAGCTGTGGCATCGAGGGAATGCACACACCATCCCCTGAGCGAGAAGTGGGACGATTTCGACAGCCTTTACTACAACGCCTGGCAGGGCGTCACCATCGAGCCAACCAAGTTCACTGACAAGAAAACCATGAAGAAATTTGGGCTCTACACTGACTTAAGACAGATGGTGCAGGAGCTCGGATTAGGCATTATGGCTACCATACCCTCTATACCCCGACCTGGTGAGGCAGTGCATCTCCACAGCTCAGGTGCTCTATAAGAGCCCCAGGGTGAAGGTAGCATGAGGCCACCCTGACCTTCTTCATAAGAGGCATCCAGTACAGGATTCCCATCCCACATCTGTGCGAGATCTATGTCTTCGACATCGGTACCAGCGCCTGTGCAGTTGCTCCTTTTCCTAGTCTGCCTACTTTCTGGGGCCTTATCGGGACAGGCCACTTTGACTCCTGCTCAGCCACTCAGACGGACGTACGTCAACCCACCATGCGTTATTTCCTGAAGGTCCTTGCCAACACCCTGTTGTGCAAGATGGAACCCAACAAGGTTCGGGTTCAGGAGCTGACACTTCTATACTATTCCATTAGGGAATTAGTTGGGCTCAATGACGAGCTCTTTGTTCCATCGGAGACCGATCAGCAGGTGAACATGGGAGCTATATTTGCGGAGCATCTGGCGACACTGAAGGACAAACCCTTCCACGGTTCTGGCGCAAAGAGGGAGACGATAGGGAGCCTCCTGACACCCATCTTCAGCTTTCTTGGCATCAGCCTCGAGGGAGCTTCGGTGGAGAGAGGATTGCGCTTCATGGATGAGGGTCACCTGACGAGGGATCTGTGGCTGAAGGAGCGACGCTTTTGGTCCTTTGTGGGTGACGAGGGATCGAGGATGATAGTACTACCACTGAGAGAGGTGACAGACTTCTCTGACGATCTACAGTGCCTCGCATTCCACACATCTGAGCGCCAAATCCACACCGCACCCACCCAGAGTACGACGCAGAGGAGGTCTCCGCCCAGCACACCCGGTTGTAGCAGCAGGAGCAAACGAGCCAGCACAGCCGCCTCCACCTCTTCCAGACTTCCCTGTGATTCTAGAGATGCCCATACACGACCATGGTGATTTCCCGCGAGTCGTGGTGGACGCGCTTCGAGCAATATGGGCCAGGGTAGAGACCATGTCACGATGCCAGTGCTTCATCCGTCCCAGGACACGAGCCAGACCACCACCAGCCCCACAGCAGCAGCAGCAGAACCAGGATACATCCGACGAGGAGTAGTCTTTTCGATACTTCTTTCTCTTTTACTTCATCTCTCTTTCAGACTTATACATATGTTTATTTATTTTTTGTTGCATTGCTATTTTCGACTAACTATTTATTTATTACTATTTGGATCTTATTTTCACCATGTTTTGAGTGTCTAACAGAGCTAACCTAAAGAGAGATGATCAGAATGGAGAGTAGACACACACGATTCACTCTAACAGCCAAACATCGATCGACGCCGGCTAGTTGCCATCGATCTTTGCCGAACTAAAATAGCGTAACAAGTTTCTAACTTTATTTATATTATTACTTAATTCAATATCTATTCTATATATGAAGGTTTCCCGATAGTTCGAATAAACCATCGATCGACACCATACGTTCACCATCGATCGTCGATGATGGTTTACCATCGGTCTATGCTCATCTACTGCCATCGATTGATAAACCTAACAGTGTTGGTATATTCGACTATCTCTAACACTGTTTACTTATGATTTGTTTTCTCATAACCAATCCAAGGCGGATTACACTGGCCACATTGTAATTTAAGTCTGGGGGAGGTTCGCTGATGCTATTTGATTTGTTTTGAGTTTTATTTACTATATCTATATAAATTTTTCAAAAAAAAGTTTTATTGAGTCAAGAAGGAGACTATGATCAAGCTTTATTATTTACTAACCATGATATAAGCACCATTCTTAGAAGGTTGTTTGCAGAGATTACTATAGACACCAAAGTGGATCATCCTGCCACTATATCACACTTGCTTAAAAAAAATTGAAGGAACCGAAGCTGATTTCCAACACTAATCCTGACATTAATTGCTGTTTTGGGATTTCGTATAAACTGGATCTGATTCCTTCTGCAATTCTGGAAGATAAAAGTCTATGTGCTTCTGATTCCCCTCTCTCTCCCCTTCAGATTAAAAAAAAGGGCGTCGAATAGGATTTGGTGGCTACAACTATTAAAGCTTGATTCATATGATCCTAGAAAGAGATAAAAAGTTCAAAAAGAAGTGAACATGATATGGTGGCAAAAACCATTAGGGCTTGATTCATGGAAGTCTATCCAAATATTTCAGTCAATTGAAAAAAAAGTGATACCCTCAAAAGAAGGGAGACATTGACTGAGAAGAAGTGAGAAGAGAGAGAGGAAAGGAATCAGAAAAGGCTACCTCTGTGTTCAGATACTTGCAGAGGTAAGAGTCCATGTGTCCCTTGATCGATACTCCCAAGGTAAAGCCTGCACTTTTATTTTATGCAAAGAAATGAAATCAGTAAAGGGGTGAGTCAGACTAGTATTTGCTATGTTGTTGGTAGAATGGATTTGGTTGCTATACTAGGATAGGGTATATAAAGTTTCTCTGTGATTAACTTGATAGGATGTGGCCACAAGAAAGAAAGGTGACAGTTATACTTAGACAGTATGTGAGTCTTCATTTTTCAAAACTTCTCACAAAGGCTTTGTTGCTTGAGGACAAGCAAAAGGTTAAGTATGGGGGAGTTGATATACTATGGATTTTACCTATTTTACATATGATATATATAGTATATTTAGAGTCTTTTATATGCATTTGGTATTGTTTTACAGCATTTACATGTCTAGGTACTTACTAGAAGCAATTGGAGCTTTTGGACTATTTTGGAGCAATTAGGATTGCTCAGCAAGAACCCGGAGTCGGATCCAGATTTATGAATAGACCATCGATCGACGTCACATATTGTGCGTCGATCGACGATGAAGTCGGCAAAAAGATTGAGAAACTACAAATTTTCCCCAAAAGTCTGATTAATTGCAAGACAAGTCCATGGCCGAAATTTAGACTATTTATTAGGGTTTTCTATCTTTGTTATGCCCTAAGTTGTATTATTCAGAAAGAAGGTTGTCTTCTAAGTTACACCAGAGTTTTAGAGCTGGAACACATTGCTACATCTATTGGAGAGAAAGATCTTATCATCATTATAGAGAAGATCTTGAACTCCTTATCTTTTTACTCATTATATTCTATTCAAATTTATTCATAATTTAATGATGTTCTTTATTGATATGTCTGAGTAGTTCTCTATTAGATTTAGGGTTATTCAATATTAGTAATTTTTTTTGATTTTATAGAATTGTTAGGGTAATATTGTTGGTTCTTTGTTTAAGTTGTACTTAATGCGTAGTTGAATTTGATCACTTCAATTTTAGAAATTAGGGTTCTATAGCGCAAGCAAGAGCTTGGTTATAACGTGGAATCTATCTTAAACAATCTAAATAACTAGTAACAAACGAGAGTGAATTAGAAGTTTAGAGAATCTATTAAACCACAAAATTAGCACTTTTAGAATGAGCATCGATCGACGCCATCTTATTGCCATCGATCGACGCTCAGCCGAGATGCGCGAGAGTGATCTCCTAAACCCTATGGTTTAAATTCAGAACGATACTTAATAAAACTCTAGCAACTAATTAATCTGCATAATTAAAATCTATCTGAGAATTTCCCCTAAGTGTAACCTCAAAAATTAATCTTCACAAACCAAAACAATCTTAAAGATCGATTTTATTGTTATTGTTATAATTCATCTAGCTTTAATACGAAAACAATAAGTCTATTGTGCAATCCTAGAGTCTCTATGAATTTGATCCCTAAGTACTACACTGAACCTCTTATTTGAGAGAGTAAAATGGGAATATTGGGTTAATTTGAAAATGAAATAAAATCCCACATCACTAGACCCGAAAAAATTCTAAAATAGACTCCAAACATATATATATATAATTGTATATAAAAATCACATATACCATGAGTGAAAACTTGTAAAATCCATAATATATTCACTTCCCTAGACTTATCCTTTTGCTTGTTCTGAAGCAAAACATAGAACAATCCTGTTAAGAGGTTTGAAAACACAAGGACTCACGATTTTTAAACTTTACTAATTTCAACTCTGCAATGTTGCAAGCCACATCAGAATGGTACCAACTTCAAGGTCACTTCCATATACTAGACTCTTAGCTTAGCAACCAAACCTTCCAGCTCACTGCTTAGGTAATATTCGCCTGACTCACTCCTCTACTGACCTCATTTCTGTAAACAAATGTTTACGCCAAATCTTAGGAGTATCGATCAATGGACACATGGACTCTTACCCCAGAAAGTATCTGAACACAAAGGTAGTTTTCTATGATCCATTTCCTCTCTTCTCTAAATCTTTTTTCTTTTTTCTCCTTTTTATTCAAGTGAACAGTGACGCTGATGCAGTACGTCTTGTACATCTTCCTTCTTTTTCTTTTGACAAAGTGTAGGCGAATAATGGGGTCATAGGAAATTTTCCTACCTCTCGCTTCCAACTTTGTGTGATCATTCCTTTCAGAATTAGAATAATGGGGTTATAGGAAAATTTCCTACCCCTCTACATCTTTCAAGAAATCATCTCAATCTTTTTTCTTTTCTGGATGCTGAAGAGAGATGTGAGAAGGGAACCAGAAACACACAGACTTTTACCTTCCAGACTTGCAGGAGGAAACTGATCCAGTGTATACCAAGCCCCAAAACAAGCAAGTTAGATTGATTAGGGCTGGAAGTCAGCTTTGATTCCTTCAGAATTTCTCAGATAGCATGGATGTTATTGGCAAGTGATCCACTTAGGTTTTTCCATTCATTACACCCTTCAATTGATAACCTGGAAGAATGGTGCTACAAAGTGGTTAGATAATAATAAAAATTGCAAAAGTTCATCATCCCCTTCTTGACTCAATAAAACTCTTTAAAACATATAAATTTAATATAAAACACAATATCAGTTAAACCTCTCCAAGACTTAAACAACACTGTCCCCAATGTTATACAGTCTCAGATTGGTGGGAACATAAATTATAAGGACGAAACTGAACAGGGAGGAAATAGTATACATGCTCGTTGATGGTGAGTATCGATCGACACAGTTAAGTGGTGATCGATCGATTCTCTTGATGCTTTTTCGATCAACAATGATCAAGTGTCGGTTGATGCTCATTGCAGATTCATCTTCCTCAGAATTTTTTTTTAAAATTAACCTGACATAAAATAAACACGAAAAATCAATAAAAATGAAAATTAAATTAAAACTAAAACTAAATTAAAACGTACTAAATGGGTGCCTCCCATTAACCGCTTGTTTATTGTCTTTAGCTTGACGTTTTGGATGTTTTTGGCTAGTATGAAGGTAACAGAAGACTTGTTGGGAAACAAGTATCCATATCTTATATGTTCATCTCGAACATGGTGCCTACAAAGCTTTTAATGGCTTCTTCTCCTTTGGTTCAATTATCTTGCTTTTTATGAATGATCTCATGTGTGTAATCCACTTTCAGCTTCAGCTCTTCCATACTGTTGGGGTCAAAAATGGTAATCTTGATATCAAACTCTAGGATCGCATCTCTTATGGAAAACCTTCTCAAAATAATTTCAGGAAATGTCCTAAGTAAGAAACCCCATAACAATGGCCGCGTTGGAAAAACGAACAATTCCAAGTTGGATCAAGCAATACGACTCGACCGATGTTGAGTTAGATCGACCAGTCAAACTCGCTTGATGGCAAGCCGGATGCACCACATCCACTCGCCATCAGGCGAGTTGGACCAACTAGTCCAACTTGCCTGGTGGCGAGCTGGATGAACCTACATCCGACTCGCCATCAGGCGAGTTTGCAATTTCTTCTTGATTCATTCTGGTTTGATTAGAATCAAGAAGAAATTGCAAACTCTCCAAACAGGGCAAACTGGAATCACTTCGGTTAAAAGTGGGATAACTTCTTCATCATAACTCCTATGATCTTGATTCAACTTCAGGGTGATTCTACACTGATTTATGAGTCCAAATAAAGCTTCTTACTTCGTGATTCTTTCTGGTTTTATTAGTATCAAGAATAAATTGCCAAATCTTCAAACAGGGTAAACTAGGATCACTTCGGTTAAAAGTGGGATAACTTCTTCATCATAACTCCTATGATCTTGATTCAACTTCAGGGTGATTCTACACTGATTAATGAGTCCAAATCATGCTTCTTACATCGTGATTTATTCTGATTTTATTAGTATAAAGAAGAAATTGCCAAATCTCCAAATTTCCGCTTATGTTATGCGATTCTCTTTGTTAGCAGTTCTCTATTCATCTTTTTGGGTGAAATCTTGTAGCCCTGTTCTTATCAATCAATAAAACGCCTACGTGTTATATTTTTATTTTTTTCGTATTCGTGTGTTTACGCAGATAATAGGGGTCCTCTGTGAAAATTAGGGTTTCCTAACTTTCCTTATTTGACAGAAATCGACAATGCGAACTTTGGTTCCCACGGTTTGGCGCTAGAAGGAGGGGGGTCGGATCATCTAACTCAAAGATCACCGAACGATTGTGGGAACAAAATTCGCACTATCAAATTTTGAAAAATAAGGAAAGTCAAAAAAACTCTAAATTTCCCATAGGTCCCGATTTCTTCTAAGCCAAACGTCAAGCAATCATGCAATAAAAATAGAAGAAGTAAATAATCGAATAAAGGAGAGAGAAAAGAAGGTCTTATTCTGAATTCGTGAATGAGCGTTACAACAGGTAAAGCCTCGGCCGCAATAGATGTTGGTGAATTCCCTAGTTCTAACCACCTAAGACTTCGTTAACCTAGTTGAGTTGCAGCTCGAGAATAGAAAATTGAAACTTCCCTAAATCGCTCTAAGTGCTAAGTTTTTGTTGTGTGTTTCGTCTCCCTTTGACTCTCTATCTTGGTGTTCCTTATATATTCCTCTTGAGGTGGTTCTCTCTTTCCTCTTCTGCCCCCAAGTCATGGTTATCGTTTTTTGGAAATATTTCATTCTTCTTCGATCTTCGGGATTATACCTTGAAACTTGACACTTATCTTTCGGACTTGACATTTATCTTCTCATAAAAAATATTATATAAACCGTCATAATATCCTTGGGCTCAATCCCATCTAAAATCGGAAGTGGGACCTTAGCCACATCTTGGACCCCTTTGGACCATTATTCGACAAATTTATTTACAATATTTTTGAGAGAAACCCCCCGGTACGACATTGGTTTTGTAAATGATTCAAATCTCTTGTATAGTTGAGACAAATTTGTGTTAATTCAACTGTAGCCGTTTTATACGAAACATTTGAACTCATACAGAAAACAAGTCTTTACGGTTTTTATCGTAAAGTTCCAACGGTAACTCCAATAGAGAAAAAAACAAGAGACGGTGTGATCGAGGTTTGAAGGAGGTATTGATCGAGACCGAGACAGATGGTTTTCTTCCAACTCGCTTGATGGCAAGACAGATGGTGCTCGTCCAATACCGGCATCAATCGACAACGAGGAGCAGAAGCACGAGCTAATTCAAACTCAACCATTGATCGACAACAAGAAGAACGCATCGATCGATATCACTACAAAGCAGCAGAGACATACAGCAGAGCAGAGATTGATGATATTGTACATGAGATCTACAAAGCTCAAGAGATGTCACTGGATGATTTCTACATGAGGCTTGATGATGTCTACTATCCTATTGATAAATGCCTCACCAATTTGACTACACGCATGGGTGAGATGAAGCAAGAGATGGATACTATTCAGATAAAGCATGCGAGTAGACCGGATAGAGTGACATCGATCGACTATAGCCATTGATCGATACTGAGTTCGACGGACAGAATTTCGCAGCAGAACACCACTTGTAAGATAGGTTCGATGAAATTATATTTTTCTCAAAGCCTGATGAAGGAAGATATTTCTCAGAAATTGGAGGAGATATCAGACACTACAGCTGCCAGACTTAGAATGCTCCAGCGCATTATTGAGAATCTACAAATAAGAATGCATTCACTAGAGCTTACTACAGAAATCATTAAGAACAAGAAAACCATAGGAGATGAGGCAGACAAAAACTTCATTGGTACATGGTTTCAGAAGAGCAAAGAAGATGTAGACACTTGTTTTCTAAGTGTTGATCAACCTCCTTTCTAGTCAGAACGTTCACAAAGTTGAGCTTAAGACTATAACCAAGTGTTGAGTGAGAGGCAACCCACTGTTTAGTAAGTTTTAATTAGTTTTTGATTATACTAGTCTAATTTCGAATTTTATTTTATTATTTCAGCTTTCTATAAAAAAATAATAATAAATAAAATAAATAAATGGCCCGGAGAAGATAGTCTTCATAGAGCATCGACCGACACTTGATCACTGTCGATCGACGGGGTAACCATAGCATCGATCGATAGGCACTTAAATATGTCGATGACGGTCACCATCGGCAAGCAGGTATATCGTTTTTCCTAATTAAATCCGGTCCTTATGATTTATTTATCTCAGACTGTATAACACTGGTGTTAGTGTTGTTAAGTCTGGGGGAGGTATTACTGATATTGTGTTCTATTTTGAGTTTTATAAGCAGTAGAAACTTACAGGTTTAGCATCGATCGACACCATTAACCAACCATCGATCGACGCTCTTTTACAGAGAGAGGTATTGAGTTTTATACTTAGGCTATTTACTTATGATTAATTTTTTTCTAACCAATCTGAGGCATCTAGGGGAGGTTCGCTAACGTTATTTATTTGTTTTTGATTTTTATTTATATATATATATATATATATAAGTTTTCCAAAAAAGTTTTATTGAGTCAAGAAGGAGACTATGATCAAGATTTATTATTGACTAGCCACATTTTAGCACCATTCTTAGAGGGTTGTTTGGCAGAGATTACTAGAGATACCAAAGTGGATCATCCTACCACTCTATCACACTTTCTTAGAAAGTTTGAAGGAACCAAAGCTGATTTCCAACACTAATCCTGACATTATTTTCTTGCATTGGGATTTGGTATACACTGGATCAGATTCCTTCTGCAAGTCTGGAAGGTAAAATTATGTGTGCTTTTGATTCCCCTCTCTCTCCCCTTCAGATTAAAAAAAAAAGGAGTCGAACAGGATTTGATGGCTACAACCATTAAAGCTTGATTCATATGATCCTCTAAAGAGATAAAGATCAAAAAAAAAGTGAACAAGATCTAGTGGCAAAAACCATTAGGGCTTGATTCATGGAAGCCTATCCAAATATCTCAGTCAATTAAAAAAAAATGATACCCTCAAAACAAAGGAGACATTGACTGAGAAGAAGTGAGAAGAAGTGAGAAGAGAGAGAGAGAGAGGAACGGAATCAGAGAAGGCTACCTGTGTATTCAAATACTTGCAGATGTATGAGTCCATATGTCCCTTGATCAATACTCCCAAGGTAAAGCTTGCACTTTTATTTTATGCAAAGAAATGAAATTTGTAGAGGGGCGAGTCAGACTAGTATTTACTAAGTTGTTGGTAGAATAGATTTGGTTGCTATACAAGGATAGGGTATATAAAGTTTCTCTGTGATTGACTTGATAGGATGTGACTGCAATAAAGTAAGGTGACAGTTATACATAGACATTATGTGAGTCTTCGCTTTGCAAAACCTCTTTCAGAGGCTTGTTTGCTTGAGGACAAGCAAAAGGTTAAGTCTGGGGGAGTTGATATAGCTTATTTATTACCAGTTTTAGACCATGTTATAGACTCTATTTATGGTCTCTTATGTGTGTTTAGGCTATGTTTTGAGGTCTTTACAGGTCCAGGTGCACTTTGGAGATATATGGAGATACTTGGAGCTTTTGGGGAATTTAGAGGAGAATAATCCGTAGCTGATCATTGTGAGAGTCGAAGTACAAGACTACCATCGATCAACGACACAACGTTGGCGTCTACCGATGATACATAACCAAGATTGATTGATGTTGCACATCTGCCATCGATCGATGCCTAATTCACAAACATCAGATTTTCAAGCCCAAGTTAGAGACAATACACAAGATTAGCCTTGGACAAGTTTTGACCTAGACTTTAGGGTTATATATATATATATACTTTATGTATTGCATCAGATTAAGTGGTGCGGGGAGAGAGGGTTCTAGGTGCCTAGGTTTTGTGTCAAAGTGTGTATGTGCGCCACACCACCATAGTTTTAGGATTTATTTAGGGAGAAGATTCATAATTCCTTAGAGAGATTTGTATTGGAACCCCATTATTTTATCTATGGATTATATTCAGATTATTATTGTTACTTTAATTATGTCTGAGTAGTTATCAACTAGATTTAGGGTTTATTAATGGTACTGATGGATTAGCCAAACAATAGAATTGTTAGGGTCATTATTAGATCTATTAATAAAATTGTGTTTATTGCTTATGTTCTAGAGTAGCTAACTAGAACCCTGATAATAGGATAGTTAGGCGCAAGCGAGAGCATGGTTTACTACCAGAATTTATTCTGTTGAGCTAGGTTGCTAGAAACAAACGAGAGTTGATTTAGTTAATCTAGTGAACTTATTGAATTAGGTCATAAAGCTTGACTCAAGAAACCATCGATCGACGAAGGATCATTGCCATCGATCGATGGTCATTATGTGTCAACAAGCGAGAGCTGAGACATTGGACTTGGTCAATAGATTAGACTCGCAGCGAGAGCTGGTGTCTTTTACATTAGATATCGAGTTCCATGATTAAATACCTTTAACTTCTATATTCTATAATCCACTTGCCTTAAGCCCTAGATCTAGCATATTTACATTTGCATCTAGTTAAACTATTAGCATATTTCCATATTTACATTATTAGTATACTTCCATATTTACAATATTACCATATTTCCATATTTACATTATTAGCATATTTCCATATTACATCTATACCTTCTAATAAGGAATATTTCCTTGACCTGATTATTTATTACCAATATATATAGTTACCTAGCTTAGTCTTTAGAAATAAGAAATTTATTGTGTGTTATTGTTCTCTGTAGATTTGATCCCTAAGTACTACACATGATCTCTCTTGGCAAGAGTATTATTTTGTGTGTTAGGATTAAGGGTTAATTTGACAGTTTTTTGTTTAGGATATTTATACTCTGTTAGAATATAAAAACATACCCATGTCACTAGTCCTAACAAACTTTTTCTCAAAATGGGTGGAAGCGGAATCTTACGCAAGGATTAAAGACGCTCAAGTCGAAAGCTTTGTCTGGAAAAATATCATCTTCAGACATGGAGTCCCATACGATATCGTAACGGACAACGGATCTCAGTTTATTTAGAATAGATTTGAGGTGTTTTGTGAAAAGTGGAAGATATGGTTGACCAATTCAACTCCCAAACCCGCAGGGAAACGGCCAACCCGAAACCATCAACAAAACTGTCTAAACAGCCTTAAGAAAGGTTTAGACGCCAAAAAAGGTCGTCGGGCGGAGGAACTCAAAGGATTCCTTTGGTCCCATCGAACCACACCAAGAAGGGCAACGGGGGAGACTCCTTTTTCCCTCATCTATTGGACAAAATGCATGATCCCAGCTGAAGTCAAATTTCCCGGAGTACGGAGGAGGCTGCTTCCTGAACGGGAAAACCTTAACAACTCAATGCTACTGGACGACCTCAACCTCATCAACAAGCACCGGGATCAAGCACTCATACAAATCCAGAATTACCAACAACCTGCCCCGAAATACTACAACTCAAACGTTTGAAATCGTAGGTTCAGCAAAGGCGATCTAGTTCTACGCAAAGTTTTCCAAAATACCGCTGAACTGAACGCGGGAAAACTTGGAACAAACTGGGAAGGACCTTACAAGGTCATAAAGGTCATCCGACCACGAGCGTACAAAATCGCCAACATGCAGGGCATCAAAATTCCAAGAAACTGGAACGCGACCTCAAAAAATATTATCACTAAACAGTCACACCGCAACCAAATGAACTACGAGACGGCTTGATCCCCGACTAGGGGTACGTAGGCAATTCGTCGCAAGACGAGTTCAGCTGTCCCCCCCCCTCTAAAAAAAGGGGGAGTGGGTACATGTATTTATACAAGTATACTCCCAATTTCAAAATATTCGCTCTTGTACTCGATACTTCAGAAACCTTTTCCAACAGTATTAAAACGCAATACGACTTTTACAAGCATTGTAAATCTCCCATATAATCAAATTGTTTGATCTCCCAACTTGCCTCGCTTAAAGAAGCCGAAGTAAACACTAGTGATCGTACTCATACCCACAAACATTTTATCGCAAGATGCGGAAAAAAAACTGAAGCTTCGACGCAGCGAGTCGTGGCTAATGATTGAAGAATTATTTTCCGCTAAAACTTCGCAACAGGTAACCCAACAGCCGATTAGTCATCGCAAACCTTAAACCGAGAGTAAACCTAGGTCTTGCCCTAAACCCAGCACAATGGTCTCTAACATCTCTAGGATAGTATCAAATCGATATGAGATCCCAAAATATGTCTCTTTGTTTATATTTGGACGTCCTCAGAAATCTCGCAAAGTTAAGTTTTGCGAAAAATCCTCGAAACAGACCATGAATATAGTAATTCACCTAGGGGTCAGATATGATATGACAACTCGTAACCTCCCTCCACGCTCCCAAATACTCATACATTCTTAAAGCGCAAAATGAAATTCATTTAAAGCCACAAAGTCGCGGGGATTCAAAGCCGCAAGCAGCCAGTCCCTAAATGAAAATACGGCCACACGTGGCTGGAACAAACATAAACCATAACATAAAAATAACAACAAAAGACTCGAACGAGACTGCAACCTCACCCATCCTCCAAACATGGAACCACATCTTCGCCCATCACCTCATCCAAGTTTGGGGCCGCGCCGCCTCCTCCTTCTTCGCCAACGAGATCTTTCCCCTCCGGGTTATCCAAGCATGACGGAAGGGTACACTCGGACTTCAGGCCAGAAAGGATCAGATCAAAGTCACCCTCACATCCGCCAACTCCTCTTTACGAGAAGAGAGCTTAGCCTCCTTAGCCCGTGGACATGGGGGCGCTTCCCCCTGAAATAACCGAATCTCACCCATCCCTCCTTCGATGAATGCCAGATCCAGGTCTCGGTTACGAACCATCACCAGGGAGTCAAGGTAATTGGAGATCCTTCCAAAATGAGCCTGAAAGTCGGTACAAAGGGCATCTTTAGCCTCTTCAATCCCGCAACTCGTCGACCCTTCTCCGCTCTGAAGTTGTTGATGAAGTTGACGCATCAAGATTAGATCATGTCCTTTTGCGACCCCTCGAAGCAATAGTCGGAGTAGCGCTAGGAGTGTGCAGTCCATAAACTATCTCTCTCTTGGCAGGAGGAGGAGGCATCAACTCAGGACTTGGGTTGGCAATAGGAATCGGAGTCGTAGATGAATCTGACGGTTGGGCTACGGCCTCAGGCATGGGTACAGCCGTGATTGTCGCCCCTCCCCCCCCCCCCATCATAGGTAGTGTTGTGTAATGGCGGTCCTTCGACTGGGGAATCCAAGGCGTCAGCTGGAGTAGGGAGATTCGGCGGGACAACATGCGTTGGATTTACCACCCCCTCGGCGTCACTGCGATCCATCTCATCCTGAAAAGAGAGGAACTCCGAAATATGGGATGGAATGGCTCCGGGGAGAGCACATTCCAACTTAATCGGATGAAGGGCTTTGCTCATCTGAGCATCACAACTCTTGTGGCCGCTACGGGAAAAAAACATCTTTGCGAAGGGAAATTTTTAAGAAATAAGGCAGAGAAAGACTTATGAAGCTGAAAAAGCATGGAGAGAATGAAGAATGGGAGTCCAATACATATAAGAAAATAAAAGTGAGACACTTCTCCGCATTAAAATAATTGACAAAAGTCTTTTGGGGAAAGTTGTTCCTAGTCGTAGATTACGATTAAGAACATCACTCGCTCGCAAGAATCACGCCCAAAACGTAGGAGCTGGGGGGCTAATTGTTGGGGTCAAAAACAGTAATCTCAAAATCAACGTCTAGTATTGCATCTATTGAGGAAAATCTTCTCAAAATAATTTCAAGAATGGTCCTAAGTAAGAAACCCCAGAAAAACGGCCGCGTCGGAAACACGAACAATGCCAAGTTGGATCAACCAATCTGACTCGCCCGATGGCGAGTTGGATGCACCACATCCAACTCACTATCAGGTAAGTTGGATCGACCAGTCCAACTCGCATGATGACGAGTTGGATGCACCACATCTAATTCACCTGATGGCAAGCTGGATGCACCACATCCAACTCGCCATCAAGCGAGTCAGACCGACCAGTCCAACTTGCCTGATGGCGAGCTAGATGAAAAACATCCGATTCGCCATCAGGCAAGTTGGATCAGCCCTGTCCAACCAGTGCCTCTTTTCAACCTCGATCACAGTTGTTTTGTATCAATTGGAGTTACCGCTGGAACTTTACGATAAAAACAGTAAAGACATGTTTTCTCGTATGAATTCAAATTGTTCGTATAAGACGGAAACGATTGACTATACGAGTAATTTGAACTACTTTTGAAACTAACATTGTACCAAAGGTTTTCTATCGGAGAAATCGTAAAAAACGTTTAAGTAAAAAAAATAGCCCGGTCTAAAACGCGAATAAGAGCCCACTTACGATTTTGGACAAAATAGAGCCGAAGGTTACTATGACGGTCTATCTATTATTTGCAGGAAAAGAGAAATGTCAAGTTTCAAAGGATAAACACGAAGATCAGGAAAAATGGAATATTTCCGAAAAGAGATAAACTCAACCTAGGGTCAGAAAAGGAAAGAATGACCGACCTAGAAGGCATATATAAGGGTGACTAAAGCAAGAAGAGCCAGGATCCGAAGATTGAGACTTAGAGAATTCTTGTTAGCTTGGAAGAACTTAGAACTTAGGTGGCTAGACTAGCAAGGTTATACTTAGAACGTTTTTCCGCTTTTGTTTTGCGATTCTCTTTGTTAGCAATTATCTATTCATCCTGTTTTTGGTTAAATCTTGTAGCCCTGTTCTTATCAATCAATAAAACGCCTCCTTGCAACTTACTATCGATATTTTATTATCTTTTTATTTTTTGTATTCGTGTGTTTACTCAGATAATCCATGTCCTCTGGGAAAATTAGGGTTTCCTGACTTTCCTTATTGTACGGAAATTGACATTGCTAATTTCGTTTCCCACACATACACTTACTTAACCATCCATTGATGTAGTTGTCAGGGTAGTATATTGCATCAATCTTCCTATAGAACTCATCAAGCATTCTCTCCTGAGTTGTGGTAATGTCAGCTAGCACTCTTCAACTTTATCTTTCAAGTAAACCTCAGGTGCTGGCTGACATGGAGATGTAAGGTGGGCTCCAGTCAGGTGGAAACATCCATCATACTCTGGTAGACTCAAATAACAGCCTCCCTTACTATCTACCATCTCAAGTATTGCTCTCCTATCCTCTTTTGAAACATTGATGATCCTTCCATCTTCATTCTGTGCATTTCCCTCTTCCTCTCTATGAGAAACTTTCTCTCTGAAATAAAAGGTTCAGTTGTAGTACTTAGGGATTGAATCCACAGGGATATGGGTCACACAATAGACTAGATGAATTATGATAATACTAGGCAACAAATTATAAAGCAGTAAATATAATGATTGATTAAGTAGTTGGTTTCTAGATGATAATGATAAATAGCAAAGCATATGGTTTCAGGCAACAGAATTATGATATAGATGCTAAGGATGTATGATAAACCGTCCTAAAACTCGAATGGAATAGTAAGATATCCAGCACTCGCTGTGAGTTTATTCAGATGACTAAGGGGTTGACTGGTTTTCCCGCTACCACCCGCAAACGCAGCTTTTGCGGTTGGTAGCGGTTGTTGGCGTTTTGTAACAATCATACAAAACGCAATAAATCGCTTCAAACCGCTATAAACCTCTAAAATTCAAAAGCCGGTTCCAGCTAGCGTTTGCGGTTGCGGAAGGGTAAATATTTTTTTTTCAAAAAAACTATATAATAAAAAATATAAATAATCAATTAAAATTTTAAATTAAATAATAAAATACCAAAATGTATACATTATATTCTAATTTATATTATAAAACTTTGAAGAAAAATATTTCTATAATTTTAAAATAATTTAATAGTATAATTTTATAAATAGAATTTTTATATTTAGTATAATAATATGATTTTTAATATTATTATAATTATATAAAATATAAATATTGTTAATTTATTATCTAACCACTGCTGCATTTAGTAGTTAACCAGTCATAAATATCCCGCAAACGCAACAATTTTTAACCGCTTTACCAGTCGTCCAAATCTCTTAATAACACATAAAACCGCAACCGCCCGCATCCGCAAACACCCGCAGTCGCAAACGCAACCGCTGCGGTTACACCAGTCAGCCCCTTTGTTTCAGCTGTCGCATGTGAACAAGGAGTGAGTATTGATCAATACTATGATATGATTGTAGATCGATACTTCTTTAGGCAAGAATTAACGTCCTAGTCAATATGTCACTTGGTTAACAAGACCAGATGTCGCATGTATCTAACAACCTAGCTCGACAGAATTAATTTAGGTAATGAACCTACCGTCGTAGTTATCAGTATCCTAGGTTCAAGGTTCTAGTTAGCTACTCTAAAATACAAGAAATAAGCATAATTCCAATGAAGGATCTTAAAAATATCACCCTAGAAATTCTATGACTCAACAAATCATATAAACCTTAATAAAGCTTTAATTCTACCAAAGAAACTACTCAGACATGATTAAGCAAAGCATAACAGATATCTGAATATAATGCATATATAGATAGAGTAAGAAAACTAGAGTTCCAATACAAATCTCTGAAGGAGTCTTGATCTTCTCTCCATAACTACTAAAACCCTAGAATGATATGTTGTGGTAAAAAGAATAGAATAGATTGTGTGTTGCCTAAGCAATGTGCAAACACATAAATAATAGGTATTAGGTCATCCAGGGGTAGACTTGTAATTATGTGGAACTTCTGGGCTTCAAGTCAGTTACCAATAAGTCCCCGCCCGTCTACTCGCTTCGGTGTTGATCGATACCAAGAAGGTAGTGTCAATGGACACTTCTTCTGGATCTTGACTTCGACTTCTGATTTCTTCAACCACTACGGGTTTATTCATCATTAAGCTCTAGAATGCTCTATAATCTCAACATAGCTCCAAAACATATATGGACTTGAAAACACTCTATAATAGACTCCAAACATGTATAATAGTATCTAAAACACATATACTATGGGTGAAAACTAGTAAATTCCATAGTATATCATTTGGCTAGTACAATAATTTGTTTGTGGTTTGGTTGTGTAAGACTTGATAATTTGGGTATTAGAACTTGTGTATTTGAGTATTGATGATTTGGTAATGATATAGTGTTTCTCTAATGACCAAAATATAACAACAATATCAATTATACAAAACCTCCAACTAAAATTACACAAATGTTTAAGAACTATTAATAAAATATTGTACAGAATGCTCAAGGCATGTAAATATTAATACTCTATTATAAATATTTTCATCACAACTTTCACGTATGTTTATAAAATAATATATAATTTAAATTTTTTATTCAAATTAATTATATATATATATATATATATATATATATATATTTGTGTGATAGTCTAATATTTAGATTTAATTTTTAATCACAGTAAGTATTTTGAGGAACCTTAATTAAAATGGAATATATTTTTTAGATAATGCACAAATTAAAATAATTTGACCAAAAATACAAGTTAAAATAAATGTTATGAGTTTTAACTAACGTCAATTATATTTTAATTTATTATAATAATAAGATAGAGAATATAGAGTATTAGATTTATATCTTTATTGGTATGATTATTTCTTTTTATAGTCGTAAAGCTTGAGTGATTCTATAACATTATAATGCACTGCAATAGATTATAATTTATTTTTGTATGAAAAATATTATTTTGGTATGATAAATAATATTGTTAGTTTCTGAGAGTACGCAGAGATTTGTAAGATATTTTGAAACATATTACATAATTAGGTAATTGCTTTCATAGTTGCTAAATTCTAACGAAAATATACCACATCTCTAAAATAGATTACTCATTGTAATCCTGAGATTTTTTTCCTTTAGAATTTAGTAAAGTTTTATTGTTTTTAGTTTGTTGATTAGAATTCTTAGATAATATTATTATCTTAATAAATTTATATTGATTATTTGTTCTATCATTCTTTTTTTCCTTGTTATCAACTTAAAAAGACTCTATGAAGACTCTGCAAACCAAACTAATAATACTGCATCCATGTGAACAACAATCGACGTTTTCTTCATGGTACTTCGCGCAAAAATCTCTCCGCCTTTGTATTCAGCGTTCTTGGATATGAATGATCTCTGAATGATTAAAACTTTCTTGATGTCGTCCAAATAGTTCGCACGCGTTGGCCATTCCTCTAGTGCATAAACCATCTTCACCAATTGAATACAGTCTGTCGCAAACGTAACGTGATATTGAAATAAGTTCCTCATGCTTTCCATTGCCCATATGAGGGCCTCCACCTTGGAGTGTAAAGGTGAAAGACTTGCTCTCGTATTCTCTACTCCAATTAATCCATCAAAACCTTGTAGCGTACTATACCAACCCTGTTCCGAAAACAACTCATGACGTTTCCATGAACCATCCGTAAAACACCAGCAGCCCGGTATTGAAGGTAAAGTAAACTCTTCAGATTCCCGCAATTGGGTGGAAATCCTGGTGACTGAAGCCTGAGCCTATGCCCAAAGTAACGATTCAGTCTTGCCAAATTCAGAGTATCTCTAAGATCAACATCTATATTACTAAAAATTTATTAATCTGTCATTTTCTAATGTACAATAAAATCAATGCAAATTGATGATCCTCCATATATATGGACGCCCTCCAATATAGATAATCCATATTTGTGAACAACGTCTGGGAAGGAAACGTAACTGGACTCGATGGGATCGTAGAAAAGGCCCAAACTTAAACCACCGGATGACATTCAAAAAAACATGATTAGTTGATTCCTCGTTGGCTCCACATCTTGCACATTGAATATCCCCTTGCATACCTCTAGTCTGTAAATTTTTATTTATTGATATATGATTTAGCCTATTTATTACCAGTTTTAGGCCATGTTATAAGCTCGATTTAGGTTCTGTTATGTGTGTATTGACTATGTTTTAGAGTATTTACAGGTCAAGGTACGTTTTGGAGATATATGGAGATACTTGGAGCTTTTGGAGCATTTAAAGGAGAAGAATCTGTAGCTGATTGTGAAGAGAGTCGAAGTAAAAGACAGTCGTTGATCGACGATAATACCCTTGGCGTCTACCGACGTTACAAGACCAAGGTCGATCGATGTTGCACACTTGCCCATCGATCGACGGCCCAATCAGAGGCAGCCGATTTCAAGCCCAAGTTAGAGACTAATGACAAAGATGCCATGGACGAGTTTTCACCTATATTTTAGGGTTTTATATTTATGTTTTATGTATTACACAGAGACAAGTGTGCATAGCTGTGGGCACAAGTGTGTGGAAAGCATATAGTTTTAGGGGTTTTAGGGGAGATGATTCATAACTCCTTAGGGAGATTTGTATTGGAACCTATAACAAAAGATTTATATTCAGACTATTATTCTTTCTTTGATTATGTCTGAGTAGTTATCAACTAGATTCAGGGTTGAATGATAGCAATCATGGATTAGTCCAAAAGTAGGATTTCTAGGCTGAGTTAATATCCATCAATTGAGTTATTCTTCATGCTTGCATTGTAGAGTAGCTAACTAGGATCTCAAAAGTAGGACATGGACGACTACAAGAGTAGGTTATGTGCCAAGATAGACTCCATTAAACTAGGTTGTGTTAGGCTCATGCAAGAGCTGGTCTAATTAGCTTTGTGAACTTATCAAATCTCGTTCACATTTCCTTCTGATTTCACCATCGATCGACATCAGGCCTTAGGCGTCGATCGATGGTTTTTCTTTTTGCTCGCATACAATAGTTGGAGTAAAAAAGGTCAAAATAGTTACTATTTGAGTTCTACAATATTTTTACATTTTCATGGCTTCTTATTCCTTATAATCCATTAAGCTTGAAACCTTAGATTTAGCATATTTACATTTGCATCTAGTTAGTTTAATAGCATATTTCCATATTTATATTAAAGCATTATTATCATATTTCTATATTGCATCTATACCTCTTGATAAGGAATATTTCCTTAATTGATTGTTTACTACTGATATATATCTACCTAGCTTAGTCATTAGAAATAAGAAATCTATTGTGTGTCATTGCTCTCTGTGGATTTGATCCCTAAGTACTACACCAGATCTCTCTTGGCAAAAGTATTATTTGTGTGTTAAGATTAGGGTAATTTGATAGTTAATTTTTTAGGATATCCATACCCTGCTACAACAATAAACACACCCATGTCAATATACAACTCGATACTAATTGCCATAGAAAATGTTTAATTTTTTGTGGACAGGAGTAAACTTTTAAGGAAGTGATTGTGGGTCCATACACCGGCAGCGATTTTTCTCTGCCGTTCCACCTGATAAACTGATTTTACCGTATATTTTCCATTATTAGTGAAATGTCATCCATCTTAATCAACCATTCGATACTAAATTAATGGTATGCTTTCTATAATCTTTGCATCCTCTGGTTCCACCAGTGACCGATTTACCTTAGAATTCCATGTGCGTGATGTTGGATTAATGAGAGAATTCACTGTGAGCTGTGGGTTGATATTTTGTTCATTATCGTTTCTGGTGTTTGGAGAGTGGTTGGGAGCCAAGAATCATTCCATACGGATATAGATAATCCTGATCCCACCCTTTTGATTAGTCCTTTGCTAACCAGAGATCTAACAGATACAATACTACGCCATCCATAAGACGGACAGTATGAGTGGATCGGTTCAAGGAGTGAAGCATTCCTGAAATAACGTACTTTGAAGACTAGAGAAAATAAAGTATTAGGCTTCTCGATCAAACGCCAAAAAAATTTCCTTGACATAGCCGTATTGAAATTCGAAAGATCTTTGAATCCCAAATATCCTTCATCTTTACCAATGCAGAGTTTGTCCCAGGATTTCCAATGCATACCCCAAGCATTTCCCCCTGAACTCCATCAAAATTGTGCCACTGCACTTGTCAGTTTTGAGGTAACAGTCTTTGGAATTTGATAACAAGACATGACATAATTTAGTAAAGCAGTTGCCACCGATTTGATCACTACCTCTTTTCCTACCTTCAAAAAAAACTTGAATGGAAATGGTTACCATTAACTCTATTGTTTAGATGTTCCTGAACAAAACCAAAAATTTAGGTCTTTTATCCTCCCAAACTTTCAGGCAGGCCCAAATATGATCCCATATCCCCCCCCCCCCCCCCCCCCCCCCGCTCATATAATCTGAATACCTAATATGTCCCGAAGCTCCAGCCAAATTGGTTCCTCAATCTTAAAACCAAACTGAAGTGAGGACTTTTGAAAATTTATCAGCTGAACAGATACTGCCTCATATTCTTTCAGAATTCCGAGGATGGTATAACATTCCTCCTTTTGTGCCTTGCAAAAAATAAATTATCATCTAGAAAAAACAGATGCGATACCGATGGATAAGCTCGAGCAACATTCATTACTGTCAGTTGTTTATGTCTTTCTGCCTTCTTTATATTCAAAATTAGCGCCTCCGTACACAAAATAAATAAATATGGAATAA
Source organism: Moricandia moricandioides (assembly GCA_905132885.1). Classification (NCBI taxonomy): domain Eukaryota; kingdom Viridiplantae; phylum Streptophyta; class Magnoliopsida; order Brassicales; family Brassicaceae; genus Moricandia; species Moricandia moricandioides. Next base: position 226,200 of record CAJHQQ010000245.1, read on the forward strand.
GGGCCCTCGTGGATTTCCATTTAAAAGTACCCGGTATTGCACCGAGGAGATACATTCCATCATCAGCTGAGTCCATTGAGGGTCAAAACCCATTTTGTGAAGTAATTCCTGGATAAACGCCCACTCCACCCTATCATATGTTTTGCTCATATCAGTCTTGATTTCCATAAACTTGTTTCGCACAATTTATTAGCCTTTAGTCCGTGGAACATTTCTTGAGCAATAAGGACGTTGTTTGATATTAATCTCCTTGGGACAAAATCCGATTGTATTTCCGAAATAATTTTGGGAAGGTAAACCTTTAACCGTTGACATAGAACCTTCGAGATAAGTTTATAACCCACATGAAAAACACTAGTCGGCTACAACTCTGTCATTTTAATAGGCCTCTCCGTATTTGGGATCAAGCAGATATTTGTAATATTTAACCTTGTGTCCAGCTTCCCAGAAAGTAAGAAATTGCTTACCATGTCAAGCAGATCCTTCTTAATAATATGCCAAGAGTGTTGGAAAAAGATGTTGTCATGCCATCCGGACCTGGAGCTTTCTCCGGGTGCATCATAAGAAAGCATGCTGCACTTCCTCCTCCGTCGCCATTCTGATCAGCCTCTGATTCATTTGCTGAGTGATAGACGATGGGATCTTCTCCATAAAATTATCAAAGTCTGAAGGTGAAGTGGTACCAAATAAATCCTTATAAAACTACTACTTTTTCCACTCCTTTGTCCTTTATTATCCACTGACCGATCTCGTCATGTACTCTCACAATCCTATTCCGAGCTCGACGTTGCTTCGTCACTGCGTAGTAAAACTTTGTATTAATATTCCCTGCCGTATTCAACATATTTCCTACTCTTTTGTTGCCAATAATCCTCCTCATATTTGTAAGCTTCCTGTAATTTTCGAGAAACCTCCATTATTTCCTCTTGAGTTCTATTATTACCTTATTGTTCCTCTTCCGATGCTTGTTGAAGTTCACTAATCTTCTCCTTTCCATATGGAGGGTTATCCTTTCTCCATTTAGCAATTTCATGACAACAATTACTTAATTTTGTAACAAAATCCCCAGAATTATCATCACTCTGCAGTGCCCAGCCCCTATCAATATAATACATGAAGTCATCTTCCCCAATCCATCTTTTATCAAACTGGAATTGTCCCCGTCATCTGGTGACCTTACCCTCCAAAAATGCCACTACTGATTTTTGATTCAAGCCAGTCATCCTTAGATATTCTGTGTTTGAACATGGGAATAACGAGTGCAATTCCTCATTTGCAAAACCTCGATCTAGCCGACAGCGGATTATCTCTTTCCCTCTCCTTCCTTGCCAAGAAATTTGATTCCCTCAAGCCAGAAATGAGCCCCATGTTCCTAATCATATTGTTAAAAGAAAAGAAAGATCTTGCACTCTTTCAAGAGCCTCCTTCTGTTTCATGATTTCCAGTAATATCATTTAAGTCTCCAATAATGAACCATGGCTCCAATATCGATAAGCCGTAACACATTAATCTTTCCCAGACTTGCTCCCGCAATTTTTGAATCGGGTCCCATATTCGAAAGTTAGGAACACTTGTTTCCCAAGCATCACCGCTTTCACATCAATCATTTGATTACTCTTAGATAATATTTTAACCTGAAAGTCATTATTATAATATAAATCTAATCCACCACTATTCCCAACTGGATCCACAGTAACGAAGTTATCAAACCCGCCTGAAGTCTTGCACAAAATTAAAATCCTGTTTTTCTGCTAGAAATAAAAAAAATCCGATTTGTTTTTATGCAATATCTCTCTGAGATAATTGATAGTCAATTTACTTCCCATTCCCCCCCCCCCCCTGAAATTCCAACTTAGTACCCTCATAAAAAATTAAACTTGAGATGCTCCACTAAGCTATGGCTATGGGTTTAAAGAGACCCCTTATTATTTTCATAATATCTTTGGAAATTGAATCGGTTAATGTCCCGGTGAAATTCATGGAAGCTAATAATCATATATAAGAAGGCCAAAACTGAAGAGCTCTCACTATATACTCTTAATAGATAAAAAAAAATTTATGTACTATTGTTCCATCTTCCAATTCGAATACTTGCTCCTGTATTGATACCTATATACAAGTATTGTTCAAAAAACCATGGATAGTCTAAATTCATAAACATCATGTTCCCAACCATAATGTGTGTCATAATAAACAAGCATGTCCTATTGACTATAATACTGATCCTCATATTCAGACAAAACCTAGACCTTGAACAAATTCCAGCACAACGAGACCTCTGTAAACCGGAACCTCTTGATAGGAGAAGTACTTTCAAAGAGACAAGAAGCTTGCATAAACTGATTCCAAAATCCTCCTCGGTTACATTAAACCTGTAACCAAACATCATATAAAGAGCATAACATAAGTGTGTCCACAAATGCACTCCCTCTAACGAAATAACATAAGTCCCAAACCCTACACGCTCAGACCTTCCTAAATCAGTCCCCATGTGTTGTACTTCCCAAACGCTTGAGCTATCTCTCTTATCAAACCAAACCACCGGCTGCGACACTATAGAGTAACACCTCATGACCTTTTGCATCTCCGATCCTGTTCCTGTAACTGGTTTAATGAGACCAACCAGAGAGATTGCAGCACTTGAAGTTGATTGTTGCATCCACTGTCAAAGTACCAAGGTAATTCAGAGTTATTGTTGCTTTCTGTTGTAGTATAAGCCACACTAGCTAGTGTAGAACTTATTTTATTTGGAAGGAGTCTCGGACGAGGTGGTTCTTCAGATATGTGTGGCACACTGAGTTTGATGTGTGACACTTGATCAATTCTAGAAGATGCATTCTTTGTGCAGTATGTCTTGTGGTTATCATCATCATTTTCAGGGTTTTTGACTTCAGACCTTTTTGGAGTCTTTGGTTCTCTATTTTTGAAGGTAGGATAGAGATCAGTTTTGGCAATCCACACATGTCCAAACCTGTTTGGTTCAATGTAGCATCTATTCATCCTCCAGGCTCGTTGATATTGATTTCTTCGAAAATTGCAGTATGTGACCCTGTGACCTGGTTTACCACAGAAGAGACATCCATTCTTCTTTTTAACTACTTGTCTAGGTACTGAGGGAGCAGTCGTTGTGATGAGAGGCTTTTTTGATTTTCGATGACCGTTTTATCAGATGCAACTTCCTTTACAAATTTGATCCCATCCGTTGTACCAGTGGTTGCCGAACTATGACGTTGATAGCCTAGACCCAAAAAGAGCTTAGGAGATTGTCCTAGTGTGAGGATGTGATCCAGAGTGTCTGAACCCGTATTGAGCATCCTCAGCTTCTTGTAATTTTCACTGATTTCACTTTGTAGAAGTCGGCTTTTTTCAAGTTCCTCACTCAGTAACTGTCTGGTTTGATCATATCTGATTTCCAAGTTCTTCAAATTGTAGGCCTGATCTGAGATGGTTCTTTCCAATGTAGATACCTCGTCTTTCTTCTCAGAGCTAATGGAAGAAGTGTTAGATTTGGGTTGTTCCAATTCCAAAATGTTGACTTGAGCTTTCAACATTGCTCTGTCTTTGATAAGCTGAAGGTTTTCAACACTGAGTTCCGTAAACTTGTTAAACAGGCTTCGATATTCCGTCTTAAGATCCATGGTGTCTTTTTGATCATCTTCTGGGTCAGAGTCTGAATCTGAATTTGAAAGCGTTTCCTGAGTGTCCTCCTTTCCAACTAGAGCAACAAAGTTCAGCAAGAGCTCCTCATCATCATTTTCACTATCAGATTCTGTGTCACTGAAACAAACAAGTGATTTTTCCTTCTTCAGGTTGTTAGGACATTCACTTCTTGTATGACCAAAGCCCTTGCATTCAATACATTTTAACTCTTTTCTCTTTGTCAATGGGCATTCATTTCGGTAGTGTCCAAATCCTTCACATTCTTTCGAGTTCCTTTTCCAGAATCATTTTTGCCTTGCTGATTAGAAGATCGATCATTTTCTCTGTTTTGATAACAATTCATGGTTCTGTTCTGACCCTTCTCAATTCTTTTGACCATTTTGTTGAAGTTCCTAGCCATAAGACTCATGTTATCTTCAATCCGTTTAACTCGATCATCCTCCTTTGTTTCAGCTGCAAATGCTATTCCTTTCTGTCCCTTAGGTAGTTCTTCCACTCTTTCTAACTCGTGGACTTTGAGGATTCCAGAGAGCTGATCAAACTTCATTTCATCCGTATTTGCAGCAATTTTGAGTACAGCCTTATATGCCTCAAATCGAGAAGGTAGACATCGTAACAGCTTCTTAACTAACTTTTTTCATTGTATTTCTTGCCAAGTACCGAAGCTTCATTGGCAATAGAACTTATTTTGGATATGAAGCTTCCAATAGATTCATCATCCTCCATTCGTAGGTTTTCAAATCTTGAAGCTAGATGATCCAACCTTTCTCACACTTGTGTTACCTTCGAAATGATTGATCAGAGTATCCCAAGCTTCCTTAGCTGATTCACATCCTTGTATAAGTTTAAACTGATCAAGATCAACAGCGGAAAAAATCGTGGTGAGAGCCTTGGAATTAAACTTAGAAGACGCTTTATCAGAGTCAGTCCACCTCTCCTTGGGTTTATGAGCAACTGTCTTATCTTCCATAATCATGGTAGGTGCCGTCCATCCTTGTTCAACTGCAGTCCAAGCATCCTCGTCTATTCCTCGGATAATATGGCGCATCCTAGCCTTCCAGTGACCAAAGTTACCTTCATCCAGCATGATAGGTTTCTGCAGCGCCACGAGCTCCTTCATGGTTTCCACGATAGTCGCAGGATCTCAACCTGTAAGTAGACTTGAATCTACAGAGGTGACCCGCTCTGATACCAAATGAAAGATCTGATGGGAACCAGTACCAAGAACTCAACGATATCCAAGAAAAAGAAAACTTGTATATTAAGAATTTCTTAAACAATCTTCCTAGATCTGTTTAATCCGATTTACTCACCGTCACACTGGACTAGAGACGGACCAATTCTTAAACTACCAAAAACCCTTTTTATGGTAAACTCTCAATTGCTTAACACAAAAACAATCTTGGTCTCGAACACTCTGTAGAACCAACGATCTCTCACCCAAAACCCTTAAGCTTTTCTAATGCCTCCTCACACCTATATATACTGCACTTCGTATATCTTGTGATAGGCATGAATCTTCATTGAATCTTCTATCTTGCCTTCTCGCAGATACTCCTAGATTCGTGGAGACTCTTATCTTCAACAACCGACTGTTTCCAAGTTTATCCACCATGTGTCACACACATCCCCTCGTGTGTAACACATCAGACTCTGAACCGAATTCCACTCCGTTATTCACCTATGTGTAACTCACAACTCTACTCGTGTTACACCATAGTAAACTCTCGATCATTTCAAACTTTCAATCCATAAAGTCTTCTTAAGGTTTTGAATTTGGTTTAGGGATTGAGGGACCCTTTTCTTACACTTGTTTTGAAGCTCCTCCTTCATGAACTCCCAGCTTGCCTGTCATACGCTTGTGAGGCGAAACGAGAGCATTTACAAACCTCTTCTTAGTGGATCCTCCTGCAGCTGCATAGAACAGCTGCTTGCGTGCACCTGCCTTCTTCTCCACATCACCAGTAACAAGCTCCATATCCTTTGCGTTGTCCATATCACCAGCACTATTCTCGTCTACTACATCATTAGCACCATCATGACTCCTATCCTTTTCCTCTCCATCCGTAAGGTTTTGAAAGTCATCCTCAAGACCTAAGCTAACCTCTTCCCCCATCCAACTAAATCTGATCGGCTGCCAACTACATCTTTCCTTGCCCTTTCCATGATCTCTTTGTTGCTCTTTATCCTTCTCTTGATGATCCATGTCCCCATTAATCACCACACCCTTATAGCTCCTGGTCCGCTCATCATTCCTACCAGTTGTTTCCTACCTGGTCTTACTCTTCTTCTCAGGACTCTTGGTATTGAAGGGGTAGTGATCCAGATCATGACAAAGGCTGAAACATGCTTGGCAGTATCCGAACAGCTTCTCATACTTAAGAGAAACCAGTGCCTCTTCTCCTTCATAGAACTCACCGCCTGTGAAGTCTATTGTAGTATCAAAACACAGCTCCTTGAGGCCATCAATCACCACTAGCACCTTACCATAATCCAAATCCACATCCGTTGTTTCACCAAGGCATCCCCAATGCTTTAAAATGTGGAAGCTGAACAGAATTCAAGCGGCACACCGGCTACTTTAACCCAAAAAGGAATCTTTGAAGGGTAGTTCCTTGTCATCTTTGGTTGCCACCGAGCTAGAGATAGCATCCAGTAGTCGAAATGAAACGGCTGCATCTCCAGAACCGTCACCATATATTCTTCCTTGTCAAAACAAAACTTGAACCTACCCAGCCCCAAGTCCGCACCAACAACCCGGTCTGTCACTACAAGTAGTGCCTTGAAATCTTGCTCCTTTGGATACATACATCTCCCGATCAATGTCTTGGAGTAACGCTTGATCAAATCAGACTTATCAAAGTGTGGAAAAGAGATATTTGTTGGGCTAAAAATTGGTTACGAAGGAATAAATGTCTGAAAGTTTTTGAACATTTGTTTTCTAGAAAGGAATATAAAAAGTGAGGGGAACTAAAACTAAAAAGCTTCGTATAGATTCAAAAATAATTATACGAGAAGTTATCGGGAAAGACCCTAGAGCAACAAAACGATCAAAACCAGATGTTTCTAACCCGCCTGACGGCGAGTTGAATAGACCAAGTCCAACTCGCCATTAGGAGAGTTAGAGAAACTCGCCCAACTCGCCTGATGGCGAGTTGGGTCATCTCCATCGAACTTGTCATCAGGTGAGTTGAAGATTGCTCGACCAATTCGCCTGAAGGCGTGTTGGACTGTCTCCATCCAAATCTCCCTAAGGCGAGTTGAACCAGCTCATCTAACTCGCATGATGGCAAGTTGGATCGTCCCCATCGAACTCACCCGATGGCGAGTTGGATCAGAATTACCTGTCACGGTCCCGACCAGTTTCTCGTTTGAACCCTGACCATATTGTCTCTTATTTTGTTTTGATTGGAGTTACCGTTGGAACTTTACGATAAAAAACGTAAAGACTTGTTTTCTCGTATAAATTCAAATTGATCGTATAAAATGGCAACGGTTGACTTAACACCAAAGTTGTCTCGATTCTACGAGTAATTTGAACTATTCATAAAACCGACGTCGTACCAAAGGTGTTATCTCGAAGAAATTATAAAAAATGTTCAAGTCGAAAAGCAGACCGAAGAGGTCTAAAACGCGGCTAAAAGCCTGGTTACGGTTTTAGACGAGATTGAGCCACTTACGGTTTTAGACAAGATTGAGCCCAAGGATACTATGAATGTTTATCTATTGTTCGCAAGAGAAGATAAATGTCAAGTCCAGAAGAGAAATGTTAAATTTCGAGGGATAATCATGAAGATCGAAGAAAAATGAAATATTTCCGCAAAGCAATAAACACAACTCAGAGGCAAAAAAGGAAAGAGGAAATCGACTTAAGGAGGAGTATATAAGGAACATCGAGGCTAGAGATAAGGAAGACAGAAAAACACACAGAAAACTTAGGCAATTTTCTGTTTTCTATTTTTGAGTTGTGACTCAACTAGGTTTAAAAGTCTTAGGTGGTTAGAACTAGGGAACTCGCCAACAGCTCTTGGGCCAAGGTTTTACATGTTGTAGCGCTCATTCAAGAATTCGAAATAAGATCTTTCTTTGCTCTCTTTCATTTTTTTTATTTATTATTTCGTCTGTTTTCATTGTTTGATTGCTTGACGTTTGGCTTAGCAGAAATCCAGGACCTCTGGGAAAGTTAGGGTCTCTCAACTTTCCTTATTTTATGGAAATCGGCGGTGTAAATTTTGGTTCCCACAGTTTGGCGCTAAAAGGAGGGGGGATATATCAATCTAACTCTCAGCCACAAACGCTCGATCATACATGTCTGCTGACAATCAGACCAACCGAAAAACTCGAGACGATGGAAGCATCGGCGACAACATCAATACTCCAGCAGCGAACATCCCCGCGTTTAATGCTGATTCCAACACCGCTGCGTTCGAGGAGGTAAAAAGATGTCTCCACTTTTGAAAAGAAGTCAGAAGGACAAGAGAAACTAATGTGATCTCTCGCTAAACAGGTCGAAACCCAAACAGCGAGGGCCCGATCAGTTCGTCCTCATGGACAGGCATGGAAACTCATGGAAAAATTCATAAGGACAGAATCTCGGTGGAACAACCTCTGCTCAGAAAAACTCGGAAAACCCTGCACCACTAGAACATGGAACGGAGGAGCACGAGGTCGAACGTGTTGACTTGAATCCAGTGATCAGTCTGATTATTCAAAAGAAGACGCTGACGTGTATCCAAGAAGCACAAGAAGCCGCATAGCTCGGGAAGACTCCATGTTCGACAAACCCATGACCGAAGAAGAAGAAGAAGAAGAAGAAGAAGAGAAGAAGAAGAAGAAGAAGAAGAAGAAGAAGAAGAAGAAGAAGAAGAAGAAGAAGAAGAAGAAGAAGAAGAAGAAGAAGAAGAAGAAGAAGAAGAAGAAGAAGAAGAAGGCCACAGCCTTCAAAGCGGATTCCGCCGGAAGCTAATCCAGTGCTTGTTGAGCAGAGGACCGAACATGAATTATACCTATAAAAGGTCCTTCCTACCCCTATTCCAAAACCCCTTACCCTCTGAGGGCACGGGCACACTTTTAGAAGAAGAAGAAGAAGAAGAAGAAGAAGAAGAAGAAGAAGAAGAAGAAGAAGAAGAAGAAGAAGAAGAAGAAGAAGAAGAAGAAGAAGAAGAGAAGAAGAAGAAGAAGAAGAAGAAGAAGAAGAAGAAGAAGAAGAAGAAGAAGAAGAAGAAGAAGAAGAAGAAGAAGAAGAAGAAGAAGAAGAAGAAGAAGAAGAAGAAGAAGAAGAAGAAGAAGAAGAAGAAGAAGAAGAATTTAGCTGGGGAGCAAACTCAAATCACTCGCAGCAAACACTGAAAAGGACGGAAAACCGCCTGAGACAATCTCAAGATTCATGATCTCCTTGACTACATCACGAAAACGGCCACGGAAGTAGGAGCTGTGAAGTCTCAAATTCACCACGCTACTAGCACCACGCCCGTAATTTATTGACTGCTCGAGGAAGCTTGGAAAAGACCCTTCACATCTCGCATCACTGATACTAAAGTATCGGATCCTATAAAGATCAAGGTTCCCACTTACAGTGGTACAACTGATCCCAAGGCGCACCTGCAAGCCTTCCAGATCACGATGGGAAGGGAAAAAATCAGAGAAAGCGAAAGAGACGCTGATCATTGTCGCCTCTTCGTCGAGAACCTCCAAGGAGCAGCGCTCGAATGGTTCTCCCACCTTAGGCAATCTCCCTAAGGAGTTATGAATCTTCTCCCTAAATCCTAAAACTATAATGGAATGCTGGTGCACACAATCTACCAATGGCACACCGCTCGTACCCCCCGCCGCACACACTTTTATTGGTGTCATACATAAAGTATAAATATAAAACCCTAAAATCTAGGTCAAAACTCGTCCAGGAGTAATCTTGTAATCTTGTGTCTTGGATCTAACTTGGGTTTGAAATCGGCTGTCTATGAATTGGTCGTCGATCGATGGCAGATGTGCAACATCGATCGATCTTGGTCATGTAACATCGGTCGACGCCAAGGTTGTGTCATCGATCGACGACAGTCATGTATTCGATTCTCTCAATGATCATCTACGGATTCTTCTCTTCTAAATGCTCCAAAAGCTCCAAGTATCTCCATATATCTCCACAACGTAACTGGACCTGTAAAGACCTCAAAACATAGCTTAGACACACATAATAGACCCTAAATAAAGTCTATAACATAGCCTAAAACTGGTAATAAATAGGTTATACCAACTCCCCCAGACTTAACCTTTTGCTTGTCCTCAAGCAAACAAGCCTGCGAAAGAGGTTTTGAAAAGCGAAGACTCACATAATGTCTAAGTATAACTGTCCCCTTACTTTATTGCAGTCACATCCTATCAAGTCAATCACTGAGAAACTTTATATACCATATCCTAGTATAGCAACCAAATCCATTCTACCAACAACTTAGCAAATACTAGTCTGACTCGCCCCTCTACTGATTTCATTTCTTTGCATAAAATAAAAGTGCAGGCTTTACCTTGTGAGTATCGATCAAAGGATATATGGACTCTTACCTCTGCAAGTATCTGAACACACAGGTAGTCTTTTCTGATTATGTTCCTCTCTCTCTTCTCACTTCTTCTTAGTTAGTGTGTCCTTTCTTTTGAGGGTATCATTTTTTTTTTTTAATTGACTGAGATATTTGGATAGGCTTCCATGAATCAAGCCCTAATGGTTTTTGCCACCAGATCATGTTCACTTCTTTTTGACCATTATCTCTTTCTAGGATCATATGAATCAAGCTTTAATGGTTGTAGCCACCAAATCATGTTCGATTCCTTTTTAAATCTGAAGGGGAGAGAGAGGGGAATCAGAAGCACACAGACTTTTACCTTCCATACTTGCAGAAGGAATCCGATCTAGTGTATACCAAATCCCAAAGCAAGCAGATAATTTCAGGATTAGTGATGGAAATCATCTTTGGTTCCTTCAAAATTTTTAAGCAAGTGTGATATAGTGGCAGGATGATCCACTTTGGTATCTCTAGTAATCTATGCAAACAACCTTCTAAGAATGGTACAAAAGTGTGGTTAGTCAATAGTAAGTCTTGATCATAGTCCTCTTCTTAACTCAATAAAAACGTTTGGAAAAACTTATATATATAGTAAATAAAACTCAAAAACAAATCAAATAGCATTAGTGAACCTCCCCCAGACTTAAATTTCACTGTCTCTAGTGTAATCCTCCCCAGATTGGTTAGGAACAATTCAAATCATAAGTAAATAGCTTAAATAGAAAACTCGATACCTCTCTGTGTCAGACAGTGTCGATTGATGGTAAGCGGGTGTGGTCGATCGATGGTCGCGATCCAATGTCGACCGATGGTGCCTCTATGGTGTTGATCGATCGAAACTCCAATAGTTTGTAAAAACAAAGTAAAACTCGGAAATAAGTAGTATTATCAGTAAAAACTGGATAAAAACTTACTAAACAGTGGGTTGCCTCCCACTCAAAGCTTGGTTATTTATCTTAAGCTCGACGTATTGAACTTTCTGACTAGAATGGATGTGGATCAACACTTGGAAAACAAGTGTCTACATCTTCTTTGCTCTTCTGAAACCATGTACCAACGAAGTTTCTCATTGCTTCATCTCCTTTGGCTTTCTGATTCTTTATGATCTCCTTAGTAACCTCCACTGAATGCATTCTCCTATGTAGATTCTCAATACTGTGTTGTAGCATTCTAAGTATGGCAGCTGTAGTGTCTGATATATCCTTCAATTGCTGAGAAATATTTTCTTTCATCAGGCTCCGAGAAAAAGCAATCTCATTGAACATGTCTTCAAATTGTTTTTCTGCTGCGTACTTCTGTATGTCGAAATCAGTATCGATCGATGGTATGATGCTGCTGTTGATCGATGTCACTCTATCTGGTCCACCCGCATGCTGTCTTTGAACAGTATCCAAATATTGCTTCATCTCATCCATGCGTGTAGTCAAACCGGTGAGGCACTTGAATATTGGATAATAGACATCATCAAGCCTCTTGTAAAAATCATCCAATGACATCTCTTGAGCTTTGTAAATCTCATGCACAATATCGTCAATCTCTACTTTGTTGTATGTCTTTTCTTTATGCCTAGACATAGCGATATTTTCTGCATGTTATGGTAAACATATGTAGCTCAGCTTAAACATAGTAGCTCTCTCTAGAACTTCCATGATATCTTCTTCTTGCACATTAACAACTCTTCCGTCTATAGCTCGTGAATTACCATTCTCATCTCTATAGATTCCATACTCATCTTTCTTCTCCCATTGGAAAATTCTTCTGCAATTGGCGTCATAAGCTCTTTGTCCATGCTCTACGCGACCGTCTATTAGTAGTGGGTTTATCCAACCGATCGATCCTGGATTTTCTGAACTAAAGGGGTTATATGTACAGAACTCATGGACTCCTGGAATGCTGGTATGTATTGATGCGTGCTTGTTGTCATTTATGTATGTTTGATTGTGGATAGGCTCGTGATTCTTCACATTGCTGTCGATCGATGTTGGTACATGTGCGTCGATCGATGATTGTTGTTGTTGTCTAAATAAATTTCCTGATCCATTAGCCATAATAAGGGTGTCTGCTACATCCTTCTTATGTAGATTTAGAATTCTCCCATAAGGATCTCGTGCACGTCCTTCTGTATCTCTGAAAATTCCAAACTCATCTGGTCTGAGATAACAATCTTCTATATCTTCTGCTCCAACAAATTATTCTGGTTTTCGTTTGATGTCATTCGATTACCCAGACAGCTTCTTCCAGTGCGAGACTCAATCAGTTCTTCCTCTCTGTAATCTGCATCATATTATTCGTAAGCTTCACCGTATTATTGGCATGCCTGATGGGTGTTGATTGATGGTGTATGGTTACCGCCAATCGATGCTCGATAATCAGACTGGTGGCCAAAAAGGTTTCCAGCTCCATTGGCTATTGCAAGTATATCTGCCACATCTTCCTTCGTGACATGTAGAATTCTACCATCCATAGCTCTTGTGTGACCATCTGGATCTCTCATAATATCAAACTCATCTAGTAGTAGGTATCCATATTCCCTTTTGCGTTCTGCAGCTGAATCTGGTTCGGTCTCTGAATTACGAACAATATTGATAGATGGTGAGTGGTTACCGTCGATCGATGTCAATTCCCCGAGCTGATGGTAAACATGAAAAACACCAGCCTCTTCCATAGCAACCCCTCGGTATTCGATCAGCTCTTCTTCTTTGTAATCTTCAACGTACTCTAGGTAGGCTGGGTTGTAATCAAGATCTGCATGGTAGGTGTTAGTTGGTCCTAAAGTTTGAGTGTCGATCGATTTTATAGGGTGGATGTTGATCGATTGTTGAACTGTAAGTCCGTCGATCGATGGTATGGGTTGGGTATCGATCGATGCTCCTTCTTCTGATTCCTCATTGAAATCATAATCACCAAAGCATGTGGCCACAAGCTCTGCATCATTAAGTAGTCTTGTTATTATTCTTAACAGGTTCATACAAAATATTTTGATCAATAAGAGATAGATACAACATGTTTAACTTCATATCGCATATATCTCCCACAGTAGCCATGAATGCTATCCCAAGTAGTAGAAAGAATTCCATTTTATCCTAATGTCCATCACATGGAAGTCTATTGGGACTAAGGTATTGTTGATCTGCACTGGAACATCTTTTACCATCCCTCCTGAGTTCACTCTTAGAAGTCTACGAATGTGAAAGAATCGTTGGAAGGTTACACTTTCAGGTTCAGCTCCTCTACCATTTACTTTGGCATAATTCTCACTGATGATCTAGTGTCACAAATGGCGTTGGGATATTTGTTTCTTTTGATGAAGCATGGAACCACGAATTTTCCAGGATCACTTTTCTTCTTCAGACAGGTCCTCTGCTTCATCTTCTCGCTAAGGTGATTGAACATTATCTCTATATCATCATTTGTCTCCATTGTTTCCTTCAAAAACATCCACAATCTGTGAGTATAATAAGCTTCATCAAAAGAAATATCTAGAGGAATTTTAAAAACTCTTTTAGCAAAGCTATCCATCTCATTTTCATTGGCTTATTTGCGTTGATATTTGGGGATCTTTTGCCTCCTCTTTGAGTGGCCCTCATCTTCTCTATCAAGATCCATAGATTCAGATGTGTCTGTATTCTGTTCTGAAACAGTCACGGTCGGACGTACAATCAAATTTGCATTGAGGTTGGGTAGTCGAACTGGGTTTCTCTCATGTCGATTGATGCTGAGGGTGTACTGTCAATCGATTCTTCTATCACTCTGTCGATCGATGTTAGTCGATTCACACGAAGCCACTGATTCTGTAGGCTTCGCCGTCGATCGACTCACACTGATTGGTGTCGAATGTCAATCGATGCAAATGAGAAGTGTCGAGTGATATGGAATTTTCCACACGAACATCGCTGTCTTGGGGCCTCTCTCTCTCTTAACTTCTTGCCAGAAATCATCATCAATTAATGCATTGACGTGGTGATTTTGTCCAGCCTCTATTTTCTCCTTAATCAAGATCTCATGCCTCTTAATGGTCTCACTTGTTTTGCATCACTCGATTCTCCAATTTCTTCACATGAGTGTTGAGGTTTTCGAACTTGGTATTGAGGTTGAGGTACAAACCATCTATCTTTCCATTGAAATCCCCAGTCATCTTCTATTGTCCCTCTAATACTCTGTCAACCATTGCTTCAATCTTGCTTGCCTGACCTTTTGGAGGGGGATTCTGGTAGTAGGAAAAACCATAAGTCATGTTGTTGTTGAAGGGTCTTTGCTGTGAACTCTGATTAAAGTTACTCATTTAACCAGTACCATAGGAGTTCTTGTTGAAACCTGGATTCCCTTGTCTCTGGAAATCATTCTCATCAATGTATTTCACATCCTCTTGTTCAATCTCATCTTCTCTAGACTCAGTTGATTCTACTTCTGCAAAAGTAACCTGCTTCTTGAGAAATTTTTGAACACTATCCAGTTTTGCCTTGACCTCTTCACTCTACTCCTTGCTCACAGCTGGAGCTGATTTCCTTCTCTCAGAATTTGTGTTCTTGGTACGTCTGCAGATGCAAGATTCTCAATCAATCTTGTATCTTCTTCAGGGCTCCTGGTGCTGATATTTCCCTCACTAGTTTTGTCCAAAGCCATATGATTCTGTAGTCCAATACCTCTGAAGAAAATGCTAAGAAGCTGCACTTCGTTGGACCCGTGATGTGGACAGTCTCTCTGGTATAACTTGAATCTGACCCATGAGTGTCTGAAAGACTCTCAAGGTTCTTGTGAAAAATTAGCAATCTTGCTCCACAGATCTTCTGCTCTCGCGTCATCAAAGAAGTTACGCAAGAATACGAAGCTTCTCCAGCAAGTGAGTAATTAAAGAGCTTACAAAGAAGATAATCCTCAGGGAGTCCATTGGCTTTAATAGCAGTCACTAGATCCTCAAATCGCTCTAGATGATCCATAGGGTGCTCATGTCACAACTCACGGTATAGCGTATGCGCTACAAGTCCGAAGAAAGCGGGCTTGATCTCAAAATCGTTTCTCTTAAAATCTGGAGAACGAGTGGCGGATCTGTTGGCGTAGAACTGGTCTGGACGGTTGTAGTCAGCCAGCGTTCTCTGAGCAGCTTGGGCGTTAGCATCTGGTTGATCTAATGCAGCGTCTGCTTCTACTTCTGCATCAGGGATTACATCCCCCTGATCGTCTATCCTTTGATCTGCTGCATTACGAAGATGACCATTGAGGTCATGCAAGTCTCCATTCTCATTCTGAACCACTACAATAGGCGCAACCATCTAAACTCGTCTGCTACCGTCGATTGATGCGGGTGAGATGTTGTCGATCGATGCTGAGTGATCAATGTTGGTTGATGCTAGAGTTCTGATGTTGTTTGATGCTGTCCGTAAAGAAGTGTCGGTCAACGCTAAGTAGATGCCGTCGATCGATGCTTGTCGTCTTTCTTTGCGGATCGTACGTTCAAGTTTATGTGGGTCTGAGAATAGTAATTCTTATCATTTATTACTCCTGGTACTATTTTGCATGCACCTGAAAAACAAAGAAAAAAAATTTAGTAACTTTGAAAGTAAAAAAAAAAAGATAGACTAAATCCTAGAAATTAAATCTAATGGCCATCAATGCTCCCTGACAATGGCGCCAAATTTGACATGGGTGTATTTATTTTTCTAACAGGGTATAAATATTCTAAACAATTAACTATCAAATTAACATTTAATCCTAACACACAAAACAATATTTTTGCCAAGAGAGATCAGGTGTAGTACTTAGGGATCGAATCCAAAGACAACAATGACACACAATAGATTTCTTATTTCTAAAGATTAAGCTAGGTGATTATATATATTGGTAACAAGTAATCAGCTTAAAGAAATATTCCTTATTGAAAGGTGTAGATGCAATATGGAAATATGCAAATAGGGTAAATATGGAAATATGATAATAGACTAACTAGATGCAAATGTAAATATGTTGATCTAGGGTTTTCAATCTCAATGAATTATAGGGGATAAGAAGCACGGATATGTGAATATTCTAGAACTCAAATATTAACTATTCAGACCCTTTTAACTCCAACTCTCGTATGTGAGCAAAAGGAAAGACCATCGATCGATGGCTAAGGCCTGATGTCGAACGACGGTGAAATCAGAAGGAAGTGTGAACGAGATTTGAGCTAGTTCAACGAGATTTGAGCCAGCTCTCGCATGCACCTAACAACCTAGTTCAATGGAGTCTATTCTGGCACAGAACCTACTCTCGTAGTCGTCTATGTCCTACTTTCGAGATCGTAGTTAGTTACTCTAGAATGCAAGCATTAAGCACAACTCAATTGATGGATATTAACTTAACCTAGCAATCCTACTTTTAGGCTAATCCATGATTGTTATCATTCAACCTTAAATCTAGTTAATAAAACTTAGACATAATTAAAGTAAGTCTTGTATTCAACTCTCTCAGTGATTAGCTCTGGATTGTGTCGTCGTCGATCGACGATAGTCTTGTATTCGACTCTCTCAGTGATTAGCTCCGGATTCTTCTCTTCTAAATGCTCCAAAAGCTCCAAGTATCTCCATATATCTCCAATACGTACTTGGACCTGTAAAGACCTTAAAACATAGCCTAGACACACATAATAGACCCTAAATAGAGCATATGACATGGCCTAAAACTGGTAATAAATAGGCTATATCACTGCCCAAGCTATTCTCCACCCTGCAACGTTCCGAACGGAGCCATCACCTTAAAAGAAGAAGAAGAAGAAGCATGTGGAATTGACCAACCCCACAGCGCCCACTCGTTATCGATCTCGTAATCAGGGATCTCTAAGTTGACCCACTCGTTATCGATCTCGTAATCAGGGATCTCGAAGTCGCCAGAATCCTCGTGGACATGGGAAGCACAGTCAACATCATTTTCCGTGAAACTCTCAAAAGGATAAACGTCGAACTGGGAGAAGTCATACCAACTCCAAAACCGTTAACCAGTTTTTCGGGCATAACGTCGATGACTCTCGGATCGATCAAACACCCAATCATGGAAAAGAAAGTTATAAAAATCGTTGACTTCGCGGTCGTCGAGCACCCAGCCATGTACAAAGTCATCATGGGAACGCCTTAGTTAATCCCCATGAAGGCGGTCCCATCGACATATCATCTAGGCATCAAATTCGGCGGAATTTTTGCAATCTGGGGATGCCAGAATCAGTCGAGACTTTGCTAACTAGCCAAACATAAGCTGAGGCAAGTCACGACTACCGCGATGGTAAAACCAAAACACACAAAGATAACTCAGCCACTGGCTGAAAACACTTCGGATAAAGACGATTCGACATCGTCTACTCAAGCAATGTTTTCGGAAACCAAAAATCAACAAGTTTTTAAGCCCAATGGCCTGACCCAACCGGAGGAGATAAACCCGTAAGAAGACGTCAATCAACCTACAGGCACTGCAACTAAGGTGATCAATGCAGGCCCAACAACCAAGTAAACACACTCGCGGCACCAACTGAACTACGAGATGGCTTGATCCTCAAACGAGGTACGTAGGCAGCTCATTGAAAGACGAGTTCAGCTATCACCCTCTCTAAAAAGTAGGGGTAGTGGGTACATATATGTATACTCGTATACTCCCACATTTTAAAATATTCGCCCTTCTATTCGATATTGGAAAAAAAACTTTCGATAGTAAGAAAACGCAAAGTCTCGCAAATCTCTTTATCACATAAACATCCCAAGATGCATTCGGAAACACCCAAGTACGAACGAAACATTTATCGTATAACTTGAAAACGGAAATCTTATGAAAAGTCAGTCTATCGAAAACCATTCGAATTCCGACGATTTCAAAATCATTCTTCGAATATCATTAAAATCTTCATGAGACTAACTAAACATCTTCAAAACCCGCGGACATTTCTTTTTGAAAAAACGGTATAATAAAAATCCAAACAAAAAAAATCTCTACATTACTTCACGAACATTTCTCGGTCACACGGTTGAACTCGACTTCCTACCAAAACATGAGACTACCCTGTTCTCAAACACTTGAAACCATATTTCATACAAGATATATTTCTGGGAAACGAAGCGATACGTCGCGTAAAACCTTCGAAAATATACTTCCAATCTTGAAACACAAAACCAGTCCGACCGCGACTATAAATTGCAAACGAGCACTTGCTCTTACATCACATTCGTCGATTGGCCCTGGCGAATACATCAACCGTTCTCTAAAGGGATGATAAAATAGACCTTCCCTTGGTCCTCATATATCTGACTAGGATAATAGCGCACTATAAAAGAAATCCAAATTTTTGGTTAGAACTTCAAGACGACTTAAAAATTGTCTCTCGGGAGATGCTTGATTCTTACCATAAAAAAATCCGAGAAACGATCGCGGACTTTGAATCGGTACGAATCATGTTAAAATCGCAACAGGTAATCCAACATCCGATTAGTCATCGCAAAACCTTAAACCGAGAGTAAACCTAGGCCTTTCCCTAAACCCAACACCTGGTGTATAACATCTCAAGGCATGATATCAAACTGATATGATATCTTAAAACATGTCTGTTCTTTCATTTCTTAACGCTCAAGAAACTTTGCACATTTTTTAAAAAGATTTTTGAACATTCCCGTCTTAAACGAGCAACGAATATAACGACTCATCTAGAGTTAGATATGAGATGACAACTCATATTCCTCCCTCAACACTCAATCAAAACACTCTTGGACTTTTTAAAAATAAAAGCATAGTCCATTAGATAAAATCCAGAAAGCGGCAGGGATTCAAAGCCACAAGTGGCCAGTCCCGATAATCCAACACGGCCGTACTCGTCCTAAGAAAATATAAACGGCCACACCCGGCCAAAACATAAGCTAAAAAACATAAAAATTAGAGGCAACACTTTCCCATCAAATGCCAACGATATCCAACAACCTTCATGGATCAGGCTCGTAATTTTCAGACATCGACTTTCTGAACAAGAAATCGTTAACCACATCCGTTGGCTGATTCACCTCACCAGTCTCGTCGGGGATTCTTGTTCTGATTTCCTCTGATTCGGGAGACACGGGAATCGGAGCCTACTAATCCCAAATCCCCTCTTTGATCTGAGGGATCATGGAATCCATGTTCACATTTCTACGCATGTGATTGGACTGCCTAGACATCTCCTCATTGTAAGAATATTCAGAGGAATGCGTAAGTTACAACCCACCAACGGCACCGCGGAAATCTCTGAGAGACTTGTTGGTTTTCTTCAGCTCCCCGAACTCGCTCGTGAACTGGAAGCGCCGATTCTCGATTATCCCGGCGGCCTCCTTTTGCCCTTCATGTACGCTTGATGAGCTTCCTTTGCGGCCAACTCCCTCTCTCGAAGAGAGTTTGCCGCCATCTCACCCTTCAAATGGGCGACTTCATTCTTGGCCATCTCGGCCTTGAACTGATCTGTGTGCCCTTCCAAGCGACTCGCATTAAGAGCCTCGTTCATAATAAGGAGATCCTGCAAAAAAAAATTGAGTTAGTAAAAATGTTGGCAAAAACCGAAAACGTCCAAAGACAAGAACAAACCCTGTTGCACATCTTTGATGCTCTAACAAACTGTGTCAACTCAACACGCTCACTCTCAGTCGGGGGCACCCCGAATTCAAAGAATTTTTCAAGGTCGAGGCCAAGAATTTCGAACCGGTGGGTTAACCTGATCAGTGCCGCTTCCACTAGCTTGGCCATCGAGAAAAGTACAAAACATTTCGTCCGAGGGAAACTCCAGCTCGTCGACAGAATCATCGTCCCCGTTCACATCACATGCTTGTCCTTAGAAGATCTTGACCTCTCCCTCTCCCACGGAATGTCGAAAGAAACAAACTCATCCATACTCGGCTTCGATTCTTCTCCAACTGACAAATCGTGCTGAAGTCAAGAATGATGATTCGCCACCGCAAGGCAAACTCATCTAGGGAGAAGTAGCCCCAGAAATATGGACCAGCCCGAAGAAGATCCCTAACGTTAAGCAAGTCCTCAGGAAACGGGGGCAGAGGGTTAGTAACTGCAAAACAAAGAAAGTAAGTGCAAGTTTAGATATCTTTGAAACAAAAACCAACAGATATCTGATCAAGATACCCTTTTGGGCCCATCTACTCCTAAAAATGCGAATGCATCTCTCCTCAACGGATGCACTCTCTATTTTTCTGAAAGTTGTGTGTGTTGGAAGCAAACCCCTGGATTATCGGCATATCATTCCTCGGGCTCAAATGACACATGAGCAAGTTTTACACCCCACTGGCTTCAGAAAATTCTCAAAATAATTAGCATCAAGAGTCATGCCACGCTCGTATCTCAGCACCAAGATCCCAATAAGGTGTTGCAAGATAGTAGGATTAATCTGGCTTATCGACAATCCAAACCAATCCAAGGTTTGAACGATTATCCCCGCGACGGGAAATCACAAACGGAAACGCAGCAGAAAAGCATCGTCGCATGTGAAGGAATCATCCGGAAGAGCATCTGCACGCTCCCCAGCCCTTGGAAGTCGAAACTCCACTGAGTCCGGGACATGGCAGAAATGTCGGATGGTGTTGAGGTACAAAGGACAACTGTGGCTCGGAAAACCAGGGACTCTTTTAGTACGAACCAGGGGAGGAAACCATGACTCATACGGGGGAGCCTTTAAATTGCATGTAGCCATCGAATATGCAGCGGCTTCCTCAGGATCAACGGAGTGTGCCACGAATTCTACATTCGCAACAACTTCACCATCCTGGGAACAAAGACTATCGAGATCAAATAAAGAGGAAAAGGCATTGTCTGAAGCTCTCTGGCCTGAAGACATGGTCAAGAACAACAAAAGAAAGAAATGGAGAGAAAGATTTTTCTACCTTAAGATAAGTTCTTGTGGAAGTAAGCAAGTAAAGAATTTGAAAACTTACTCCACATACTTATAGGTAAGAAAAACTTACTATTCAACTTGGACTATCAACCATTAACGGCGCCTAACTTTCCTAACCTGCCTAACCGCTCGCAAGAACGTCACAATTCTAACGAATTGGGAGGCTAACTGTTGGGGTCAAAATTGGTTACGACATAATTAATGTATGAAAGTTCCGGAAACATTTATTTTCTAAAGAAGAAGATAAAAAATGCGGGAAACTAAAACTAAGCTTCGTATAGATTCAAAAAGAATTATACAACAAGTTATCGGGAAAGACCCTCGAGCAACAAAAAGATCGAAAACAGTCGTGTCTAACCCGCCTGACGGGGAGTTGAATGTACCAAGTCTAACTACCCATCAGGCGAGTTGGAGCAGCTCGACCAACTCGCCTGATGGTGAGTTGGGTCGTCTCCATCCAACTCGCCATCAGCCGAGTTGGATCAGCTCATCCAACTCGCCTAATGTCCGGTTGGACGGAAGTGAAGTGGATCAGTATCACCTGTCTCGGTCCCGACCAGTTTCTCCTTTGAACCTGACCATATTGTCTCTTGTTTCGTCTCAATTGGAGTTCCCGTTGGAATTTTATGATAAAAACCGTAAAGACTTGTTTTCTCGTATAAATTCAAGTTGATCGTATAAAATGGCAACGATTGACTTAACGCCAAAGTTGCTTTGACTCTACGATTAATTTGAACTATTCATAAAACCGACTTCGTACCAAAGGTTTTATCTCGAAGAAATAGTAAAAACGTTTAAGTCAAAAAAACGGCTCGAAGAGGCCTAAAACACGGCTAAAAGCCCGTTTACGATTTTAGCCAAGATGAAGCCCAAGGATACTGTGGCGGTTTATCTAATGTTCGCAGGAGAAGATAAATGTCAAGTCCGGAAGATAAATGTTAAAGTTTCAAGGGATAATCATGAAGATCGAAGAAAATGGAATATTTCCACAAAGCGATAAACACGACTCGGAGGCAGAAAAGGAAAGACGAAACTGCCTTAAGGAGGAGTATATAAGGAACAGCAAGGCTAGAGATGAGGAAGACAGAAAACACACACAGATTGCTTAGCATTTAGAACAATTTTGGCAAATTTCTCTTTTCTATTTTCGAGTTGCAACTCAACTAGGTTTACAAGTCTTAGGTGGTTAGAGCTAGGGAACTCGCCAACAGCTCTTGCGGCCGAGGCTTTACATGTTGTAGCGCTCATTCACAAATTCGAAATAAGATCTTCTTTGCTCTCTTTCGTTTTTATCGATTCAATATTTTTTCTGTTTTCATTGTCTGATTGCTTGATGTTTGGCTTAGCAGAAATCCGATACCTCTTGGAAAGTTAGGGTCTCTTAACTTTCCTTATTTTACGGAAATAAACGGTGCAAATTTCGGTTCTCACAATATTCAACCGCTTTTAATTTCCCTCTCTGTTCTTCATATATCCAACCTTTCAAACAAGCTGATCATGGGTCATGATCACCAAAACCAGAAGAAAACGAGAAAATGTATTATACTTATCCAAGATTTTAGTAAAAATGTGATACTGAAGAAATTGAACTTGCAACTCCTTTTATATTGAATCGTAAAGCCCCAACTCTTACTCCATAAATCTAAACCATTAATACCATACGTTCCGTCAGTGATTCGAAGAATCGCTAACCAAGGTTCGCAATACGCAGAAAACCTTTTGATAGGTCATAATACGTGTTTTACACCATATTATAGGCCCTATTTGGAGTTTGTTATGTATGTCTAGGATATGTTTTATTCTTTTTAGGTCCAGTTACGTCGGGAGCATTATAGAGATTATGAGGCTTTTTGAAGCTCGGAGAGAGAGGAACCCCATAGCTGGTCAAATTCAGCAAAGTATGAGTCTAGACAGAGCATTGCGTCAATCGACGACGCACACTTTTCGTCGAGCGACAGTCGACGCACACTTGTCATCGATCGACAGTCGACGCACACTTGTCATCGATCGACAGTCGACACGCAGTAGCCCAATTCATAAAGTACCCAATTTGAAGCCCAAGTCATGGAAGTTACAAGATTTCCCCTGGACGAGTTTTACCTAGTTTTATATGTTCTCGGCTAGTGTTTTATGCAAAAGAGAGACCTTGGAGAGATTTTTACAGCTTATACTTTACAACATAGTAGTCTAGGGTTTTGGGGGAGAAGATCAAGACTTCCTCAAGCTTTGTGTTGGAACCCCCACTTTATATCCCTATTTTTTATCTCATGCATTATTTTATGTTTATGATTATGTTCTGCTTAGCTATGTCTAAGTACTCACCTTGTTAGATTTTGGGTTTATTAATGTTTTTGATGGATTAGCCAAACAATAGAATTGCTAGGGTGATTATTAGATCTATCATCAAATTGTGCTTATTGCTTGTGTTCTAGAGTAGCTAACTAGAACCTTGATCTTATGATAATTGGCACTGCGAGAGTAGGATCGTTACCTGAACAAATACTGTTGAGCTTAAATTACTAGGTACAATCGAGAGAATGGTCTAGTGATTTTAAGTGAACCAATCGAATTTGGTCGTTTAATTCTTGACTAAGAAATCTATTGATCGATGTCGTTTGCATACCATCGATCAACGGTCATTCAAAGTTTGCACACGTAGCCATAGGATAGATATAATTTAATATCTTTATTAATTGAATTCGTGTTCTATGATTGAAAAACTCATTGGCTTCTATCTATTATAATTAACTACCTGAAAACCCTAGATCTAACTATTTTTCTTACTTATTTACAAACCAACTATTTCTTTGTTAGAGCAGGATTAACCGGGGTCTCTTAAGGTGGGGTTCTTAGCTTTTCTAAGAGACGTATCTTAGCTTTTAACTAAGAAAACCTAAGAACCGTCTCTTAAATAAGAACCATAAGAACCGTCTCTTAGCGGGAAAATGTAAAAAAAAAAAAAAAAAAATTAAAAAGCCAAATTTTACGTTAAGAACCCCACCTTAAGAGACCCGGGTTAATCATGGCCTTACTTATTCTAAAGTCTTATTAATTTCTTAGCATAACTAAGTTGATTATCAAATATATTGTTTGCCCTAGCTCTCTATAGCTAATCCTCTTAGCTATAGGGTAATTTGAGAACATATCACCTTTCCAAAATTCCAAGATATAGCAGATGCACCATCCATATCTTCCAATCATCATAATTAACAAATCCAAATTTATTCTCTCGAGCCTCCTTA
Organism: Moricandia moricandioides; assembly: GCA_905132885.1. Taxonomy (NCBI): domain Eukaryota; kingdom Viridiplantae; phylum Streptophyta; class Magnoliopsida; order Brassicales; family Brassicaceae; genus Moricandia; species Moricandia moricandioides. Next base: position 250,535 of record CAJHQQ010000245.1, read on the forward strand.
TCAATCAAGTTGGATCTCGTTTTGAAAATAACAAAACACATACCTCAAAGATCATGTGATTGATCCTCTGGATCCCACCTCCCTTCTGAAGATCTTCATAATAACCAGAACCTTCCAATCCCCGTATTTACTCTGGCCCGATGATACCCTCGTGAATCAGAAATCAACCTTATTACCAAATTTCCGTCTCGTTTCCATATCTTTTCGATCTTATCATCATGGTAGAGATCTGCTAGATTCCTTAGTTCCTCGTGAAGACCCGGATCCCATTTTTGAAAAATCAGTGAAAACCGTAAGTTTATTGGTTTCATTTATTAAAAAGTTTAAACTGTAAGTTTTTTCCTTAGTTCTATCATTCTTTTATATTATCTTTTATGCTAATTTATTATTGGCCTTCCTTCTAAATTTTATTTAAAATTTTAACAAACTTATTTGACATGTCTATTTAGACTTTTTATTTTTCATTTATCTTATAAACAATATTCTAAATATATGTTTATTTGACGGAGCTCATCTGAGAGCATCTTAGATTCTATATGTTTATGAAGTGAATCATGTTAAAGATGTATGAGAGAATTCATCAGGCACTTTTCTCTGATAAAAATAAACTAAAACATCTTATAGATTGCACCATGTTACGTTTTTTCATATGGCTTATTTTATTAATTTTTATGAAAGTATTGATTGTAACCGAATAAAACAATGTGTGTCAAAACTTAAGATAATAGTGTTAAATTTTAATTTTTATGAATTACTAAATTTGATTAAAGTTAATTTTAAACTAATAAATAAACTGTGCTTTAGTTTTACTATCGTTTTTCTTTTGTAAATTCGACGACCAAAACCCAAAATTGAGATTGCTTAATAAAAAGAAAAAAAAAATTAACCAATATTCCAATTTTTTTAGAAACTTTTTAACCTATTATAGTTTAGATTATTCTTGTACCATATAATGCTTTAGAAATAATAAAATAGAAAATGACCTAGATAGCACCAAATCAAGTTTTTCTTCCCAAACAAGCACTCAAGGCTCAAAGTCACAAAAATAGGTTTTCTGTTGCTGTGGCTTTATATTTTTTTTTAAAAAAAAAAGAAATTCCAGGCCCATTTTGAAATGAAATACTTGGCCCGAACGCCATAGATCCGTCTCTCATCGCCGGGTCACTGATCGCCGTCTTCCGCTGAATCCATCGTCTTGTCGGCGCCGGAGACCATCGACTTTGTACGAAATCGTTTTCACCTGAATCTATCGTCGTAGTCTGGGTAGGAAAATCCATCACGTCTTCTCTGATATCAATCGTCGTTTTCGCCTGAATCTATCGTCGTAGTCTTGATAGTAAAATCCATCACGTCGTCTCAAAAAATCATTGCGTTGTCTTTCTTACTCAACTCCAAAATTCGTGTTATTAAAGGTACCTCATAGGAATTGATAAATTTTATGAAATGTTGATGAATTGATGAAAAGATGATGAATTTTTGTGTTATTAAATGTGATTGATGAAGAAAACGAGGATGAATTTTACTTTCTTAGACTATTCAGGATAGGTTTTTGGTTTTCTTATAGGTTTTGGAAGATGGTTGCAGTATATTGTGTTTGTGGAGAGTGGATTTCAAAAGAGACTTTCCATTGGGAATTCAATGTGGATAAGAACAGGACTGCATCTTTTATTCATTTATCAGAAAATCTTCAATATGAAGATTTGTTGAAGATGATTTCTGAAGATTTCAACATACAAGACAAAGATGTATCTTTGAGCTATGGAATTTCATTGGACTTAAAACGAATTGTTGAAGAAGTCCCCCCTATTGCTATAGGAAACAATCGCCAATTAAGAACCTTTATCAGCAATGTCAAAGAATTTGAAGGAACGTGTCGCTTGTGCGTAAAGGTTTGTTTTTTTTAAAATATCAACTAATGACTATTGATGATAGTTTTTCCTAAAGGGTCCTAAATGTGTATTAATCATTACAAAACATCTCAAATTTTGCAGGTTTTTCATGATCCGTCTAGCTTAAACCAACAAAGTACTGATACTTGTGCTTCTTCAGTTCTCATAAATGCCCCTCCTAATTTATCCCCTGGTCATAATTTGAATGCAGAACAACAGGTACAATGTTTTCACATCTCTTGTTGTTTTTGTTTGATTATCTTCTTTCTTACACTTTTCAGGATAGGGTCCTAAATATGTACTAATCCTTCCAAAACATGTCGAAATTTATGATTCAGCAGGGTTTTCGTGATTCATTTAGTTTAAACCAGGAAACTACTGATACACGTGCTCCTTCAGTTTTCTTGAATGGTATTCGAAATTTATCTTCTGGTCATTATGTGCATGTAGAACAACATGTAGATATTTTCCACATATCTTTTTGTGTTTTTTGTTTTTATTTTTGTATGATTTTCTTCTTTCTTATACTGTACATGATAGCTTTCCTAAATATGTACTAATCCTTCCAAAAACATGTCGACTTTTTGCAGATTCTTTCTGATGAATGTGTATCTGCAATTCCGTTGAGAGCTATTCCTAATTTTAGTCCTGTCCATATAGGGCTTTCACCAATCGTTGGAGGAGCTGGTGATATTAAGGTGAATAGTTATTTTAAAAGCAAGGATGAGCTAATGTTTAGTATGAAGAAATGGGCTTTAGAATGGAAATTTGAATACAAGACTATCTCCTCTAACACATCAAGAGTCATATTGCGGTGTGTTGGTGACAATTGCTCGTGGAGGATGCGTGCAACGAAGCTACCTTTGTCAGATTTTTTCGTGGTTAAGAAATATGTGCATCAGCATACATGTGATACTACACATAGGAATTCCAACCATAGACAAGCGTCTGCAAAGTTGTTGGGATCTTTAGTTTGCAGTAATTATGGAGAAAAAAAAGGACTTAAACCTAAGCAGATCATTGAACAAGTAAGGATACAACATGGGGTTCATATAAACTATAAACAAGCCTGGAGAGTGAAAGAAGTAGCTCAGACTTTAGTTAGAGGCACTCCTGAAGATAGTTACTACAATCTCTCAAAGTGGTTGTACAAAGTCCAAGAGAAAAATCCTGGATCTTTAACTTATCTAGAGAAGGATTCTACTGGAAAGTTCAAGTACACTTTCTTGGCTTTTGGTCCATCGATAAGGGGCTTCTCATTGATGAGAAGAGTTATTGCAGTAGATGGTACATTCCTAAAGGGGAAATTCAAAGGTACTTTGTTGTCAGCTTGTGCTCAAGATGAGAATTATCATCTATATCCTCTCGCCTTTGCAGTTGTTGATGCAGAAAATGGAGATGCTTGGAGATGGTTCTTCGTAGGTCTGAGGCAAATGATACATGATGCTTCTGATCTTGTGTTTGTATCAGATAGAGCTAATGCCATTGCTTTATCACTTGAGGATATTTATCTGTTGGCCCACCATGGAGTTTGCAGGATCCATTTGATCAGAAACATCACACCTAAATTTGGGAAGACTGGATTGTTACCTCTGGTTGAAAATGCTTCAAACGCCTACACATATCATGAATTTAGTGCGATCTTTAGTGACATAAAGAATGGAAGTCCTGAGTTGGCTAAGTATTTGGAAGATTCTGATTTTAGTAAGTGGGCAAGATGCTTTGCGCCTTCAAACAGGTAGAACATTATGACTACAAACATTGCTGAGTCATTTAATTCTTTGTTGAAGGTTCCTCGTGAGTTACCAATTATCTCTCTACTTGAGACGATTAGATTGACACTCACAACTTGGTTTCTTGAGCGACGTGAAGCTGCTGCAAAACATCGACATACAGTTACACCAAAAGTAGTTAAAAAGTTGGTATCCAGGCTTGGCGATGCAATGCATTTTAATGTTTACCAAGTTGATCGATGTGAGTTTGAGGTAATAGAAGACACTAATAAGTATGTTGTCCATCTGGAGAATAAGCACTGCACTTGCAATGTTTTCAACATTGACAGGATTCCCTGCATCCATGCAATGGCTGCAGCTAAGCTTTCTAAAAGAGATGAAAACAAGTATGTCGATGTTGCTCACTCTACAGAAACATGGGCTAAAGCTTATGCTGAGAGCATACACCCTTGTGGAGATTTATCTACGTGTTCCTATCCTGAAAATCTTGCTGATTATTCATGTCCACCACCAATGACTAAAAAAAGCAGTGGAAGGCCTCCTACAAAACGACGTAGATCAGTTGGTGAATTTGGTGTTCCTGGTTCTAAATCCCAATCACACAGATGCAGTAGATGTGGCATAGGAGGGCACAACAAGACCACATGCAAGACTGCTATATGATGAAGTTTTGCGTTTTATGTATCTGTAATAAGAAAACAACACTAAGCCCATATCTCTATTCTTTATTTCAATTGGGTTGTGTTATGAATAATTTTCTACAGTGTCATTTAAATACTATAAGGTCATGCCCCTTTCTTTCATTTTAATTGTTTATATGAACTATTTCTAGGTGTGATTCAATTGATGATTAGGTGATATGCACAAACAGACATATATGTTTCGTTCAGGAAGCCCACCCCAAACATGACAAACACTATCATACAAAAACCAACCTGAAGACGAAAAATGAAGAATAATGAAACCAAACCTGAAAACGAAAAATGAAGAATAATGAAACCAAACCTGAAAACGAAAAATGAACACTAGTGAAACCCATTCTGAAAACGAAAAATGCTATCCTAAAACTTATGTTTTATTACAAATTTTTTAGGAACATTTCTTCTCCTTGACAAGATTCATCCATATGAAACAAAGTTCAAAAACATAGTTTAAGCTACACATAAAACGAGTCTAAAATGTTTACTCTTTTAAGCTTCCTTGAAATCATTTCCCACAAACTGTTTGAATATCTCACAAGCTAGTTTGCTCCTCAAGTCCATCGCATTGTCATCATTTATACTGGTCATGTTCTTCAATCCCATTGACTGGCATTCTAGCATCTTGACAACAAAGAGACCAGTGTTGAAATGAATTTTTGTCTCTGGAGTGCCTTCTGCCTTGTCAACATGAAATGGAAGGATGTCCTTTCCAACAATTTCTTCACCCAAAGCTTCTAAAATCAGGGCAGGAATCAACTCTGTGAAATACAAAAATTATGTTACTTATGTTTATACACTAACCTATAAAGAAAATTAATTAAAAAGTAAGAGTTTTTACCTGCTAGCTTTTTGATTTGAGGAAAATCAATATTTATATCTTCCGTTGGATGAGAAGAATGAAATAGTGTGATTGTTTTGTTCGTCAGGTGTATCTCCATCCCAATCCAGTGACAGCTCTTTTTCCCACGAGTAGCACCATAAACAATCTCGACATCTTCCATCCATTTCATTTTTGGAAGTCTTTCCCCTCTCACAATTTCTCTTTGATAATCATCAAATTTCTTTTTTCCTTTGATAGGTGGCTTCTTGAAGCAGTCATACTTGATTTCCAACGAATAGAAGAATGTTGGAGGTAAAAAGCAAGCTTTTGGAAGGTTTTTGTCATTGAACCAACTAGCTTGCTCAATTCTCCTACAATTTAGCATTGCAAACACAACTTCTATTTCCTAGGAGAAGTAAAGTTTCATTGTCAGAGCATAATTAAAGACACAAAGCATATTTTCCATTAATAAATTACCTCTTCGAAGAAACTTCTGTTTGGATTTTCCATGAATTGAAAGAACTCTTTCGTTTTTTTTCTTCCATTGATATAGAGTGGGCTGTAGTTGAGAAAAAGATTGATGTATCAGTTAAAAATTTTATAAATAAATTAAGAATATATAAACAAACAGAGAAACATGCTTACATTTCATGAATTCCTCTTAATGACATCCAATATTGAAACCTTGAAAACTGATGAGTTTTTGGAGTCACGAATGGGTCAATTGGGAAAATAACCTCAGGTGTTACAGGTAAAGGAGGATTTCTAGGTCGTTTTGGCTCACTTCTTTGTAGGAAAGCAAGATTGTCTACTATTTGTCTATTCGTTTTATCACCAATAACAGCCATCCCCTTCAAGCAAACAAACAGAAAGTATATAATGTTGGAAGATTAATAATTTAGGAAGGTTATCTCTTTATTCATGAAACCATTCCAAATATGATGTACAAAGATTTTTCATACCTTTACGTCTTTTGCTAGCTTCCAACCTCCATCTACCCATTCCTTGTGGATACGCAAGTTACAAGCTTCGAACTGAATTATTTCCTGCGAACAATTGAGGTGGACAGAATATTTGTTATCAATCCAAATGATTCTGACTTCTCCACTGCACCCGGCATCATTGTGATACGCTTCCACGTTATCCAATAGGTCAAAAATCTTTCATTTCTTCTTCATTATTTTGCGGTCGAGGCCTGATTCTCTCAATGGATACACTCTCCTTAACTCTTTTGAGCCGTTTCTCTTTTTCCAAAAAAATTGTTGAGTACTCAACCATTAGTTTCTCAACCCCATCAACCAGATGCGTTTTGACTGCATTTCCTGGGTACCATACTTGACTAATAGTGTTATCTTCAGATGCAATTTCAACATTTGCACCAACTTCAAAGAGGTGTTGCACTTTGTTTTCTTCAGACTGATGATTTGGGTTCACGTACATCAGTTGTATGATAGTGGTTACATATTTATTATACCTTGTAAAACTACAAGACATACCTTCTCTGTTTCTGAAAAATCTATTGGAATGGGAGTAACAGCTGGTGTCTTGGATATGTTTATCGAACTGACCTCAGACATAGGCTCGATCACACCCTGAGGAAAAAAAATATATGAAAACAATACATTTGAACTTTAATTTAAAAAAAATATCATGTTAATCATTTGGATATCAATTGTTTTTTCTTCGTAAATACACTTCACCTTTAATTTCAGGAAGGCAATCCCGAAAATGTACAGAAGCTCACTAAACTACTATCAAAACTAAAAAAATCTACAAGACGTACCTTCTCTGTTCCTGACAAATCTATAGGAATTGTCTGACTCAGAGGCTGTCTCGGAGCAACTTCTTGTGTCTTCGATATGTTTGTGAATATGACCTCAGTCATAGGCTCTATCACATCCTGAGCCAAAATATCATGTTAATCATTTGGATATCAATTGTTTTTTCTTCCTAAATACACTTCACCTTTAATTTCAGGAAGGCAATCCCGAAAATGTACAGAAGCTCACTAAACTACTATCAAAACTAAAAAAATCTACAAGACGTACCTTCTCTGTTCCTGACAAATCTATAGGAATTGTCTGACTCAGAGGCTGTCTCGGAGCAACTTCTTGTGTCTTCGATATGTTTGTGAATATGACCTCAGTCATAGGCTCTATCACATCCTGAGCCAAAATATCATGTTAATCATTTGGATATCAATTGTTTTTTCTTCCTAAATACACTTCACCTTTAATTTCAGGAAGCTCACTAAACTACTATAAAAACTAAAAAAAATCTACAAGACGTACCTTCTCTGTTCCTGACAAATCTATAGGAACTGTCTGACTCAGAGGCTGTCTCGGAGTAACTTCTTGTGTCTTTGATATGTTTGTGAATATGACCTCAGTCATAGGCTCTATCACATCCTGAGACAAAATATCATGTTAATCATTTGGATATCAATTGTTTTTTCTTCCTAAATACACTTCACCTTTAATTTCAGGAAGCTCACTAAACTACTATAAAAACTAAAAAAAATCTACAAGACGTACCTTCTCTGTTCCTGACAAATCTATAGGAACTGTCTGACTCAGAGGCTGTCTCGGAGTAACTTCTTGTGTCTTCGATATGTTTGTGAATATGACCTCAGTCATAGGCTCTATCACATCCTGAGACAAAATATCATGTTAATCATTTGGATATCTATATTTCAACTTAAGTTCAAAATAAAACTTACATCATTGTCCAGATCATTGTTTGGATAGATTTCATTGTTTTGATTGCCTTCACCGTGAGTTGAAGGTGACTCATACAGTTGCTCTGTGTCATTCTGCAAATATAAAAATATTCATTAAGGCAATCATGAATATGTATATAATATCACAAGTAGATAAAGTAAAACAAGAACAGAGCATATACCCGTTTTTTCTCTAATTCTGACACGCGAACTTTAAGTTCTTTGTTGTCTTTTTCCATCAAAAGCAATCGAGAGTTCATGATCTCGAAATTCACTTGCATCATCTCGTTTACTCTCATAAGCTTTGTTATTACAGACTCTTCATTTGAAGAAGATGCTTGACCAATCTCCACATTTCCAAACACATAAGATTTCCGGGCTATTTCTTCACGAGCAGCATAAAGGTCTACTGATCTATTTCTCCAATCTTCAATTGTAAACATATATCCTTTCTTGGATAAATCTGCCATTTGATCCAGATTGGCATCAACTTCATCTACCATTGAAACATTTTCTTCAGGATCATGCCGAATAGGAGGCAAAATGCATGTGACCTTCAGCTACAACAACAACAAAAAAGAGAATATTTTGGTATGCATTAGTTTTTTTAAAAAACCTAAACATAACCAATACCCCCAAGAAGTAGCAACTTACATTTACTGCAGATTCATAGCCAAGAACCTGTGAAATAGAAAGATTTGATGTGAATGTGTATTTCTCACATAAGAATGTAGGTCTGGCCTCTTGAAACTCGAGAATAGGAACAGTCCTACTGTAGACCGATTGTAGCAAAGGAACTGACTCTAGTATCCACAGGTGGAATGCTATAGGAAATCCTTGCAAATCATATTTTTTCTTCTCAAGGTTTGAATCTACAGCATTTTTAATCGATTTAAGCAGCACGGTAAAGGCGTCTCTTCCCCATGGATATGTCAATAATACATTAACATTCTGTGCCTTTCTGACATTTTGCAAAGGGAACTTGTAGTTTTCTCTCCTTTGCAACAATATGCTCTCAATAAGCAGGAGCATTGAAAGACAGAATCTCTCATCCGAAGAGTCTTCTGGTGTCTCCATTAACTGTTTTAATAAATCTTTTAATGTGTGATTACCACCTTGTATAAGATTCCATTTGCATTCCTTATCTTCGGTATTGACTTGTTGTACCTCTTCTTCTTCAGTACACTTAAGACCAGTAATCAAATAAAATTCTCTGATAGAGAATCTCAATGGCTGCCCCCCAAAATGAAGCCAAATTTCATTCTTCTTCACTGTGATCAAGCTTCGCGTGAGGAAAACGTGTAGGATCTTAGCAGATAATTTGAGATGCCTCTCGCTCAACTTTAACACAGGACCCATAAAAGATTCCCTGATTCTCTCGAGCTCATCTATTTTGAGAATATTCTTGATTTCATCGATGTAAATGATTGTTGAATGCTGGTTTATCGCCACTGGTTGGTTTGGCTCAGAACCAATGGGGTAACGCAATTTAGGAAGTGCCAGCATAGTTTCACGATTTTTATGAAGTCCTTCCTAAATAAGAACAAATTATTCCTAAAATCAAAACAAAGTAGAAGAGCAGACAAACTGTTGATTCGAACAAGCTAACCTAAGCAAAAAAACTAACATAGACTTTTAAATAGATAAAATAGAGCACTCACCTCAAATTTTTGTCAGTTCGAATAAGAGAAGACCGATAACCTCAAATTTTTCTCTTCTTGTCCGATTATGCAAAATCAACAAAAACCCTAAGTTTGTAGAGCGGTGTCTGCGATTCTGGATCGTTTTGAGAACAAAAACCCTAAGGTTTGAAGAGGAGTGTGTGTGCGATTATGGATCGTTTTTTCGAGAGTAGAAGGCGAAGTCAAGTTCTTTTCGGGAATCTATTTCTTTTGGAAACCCAACCTGAAAAGAGAAGTTAATTATTTGTCAATAACAATATTTAAGTTTCGTTGCCTAACAGATGATTCTCCTCGGCCTAGTGGCTAAACCTCTATTTCACTCTTCTCGGGCTATTCTTCTCTTACTCCCCACCCTGGTTCGATTCCCTTGGAATCGATCTTTTTTTAATGTCTATTACACACAAAATATTGATCGATAGTTGTCGCTAAATACATTTAAGTTTTAATGCCTAACAGATGATTCTCCTCGGCCTAGTGGCTAAACCTCTATTTCACTCTTCTCGGGCTACTCTTCCCTTTCTCCCCACCCTGGTTCGACTCCCCTTGGAGTCGATATTTTTTTTTTAATATAAACCGGTTCAATTTCATCTGGTTTTCGGTTATTTATTAATGGTTTGTAGACTAAGTGGTGTATGTAAGACCTTTTCATTGGCGCACTTTCGTTTTTAGGTTTATATATTTTGGGAATTCCATAAGTCTTCTTCCTTCATCCTTCTCTTCATATTTTGAGAGTCACGAAAAAAAGAAAGAATGGGGGTAGTTTTCACTTCTCTTCTAGGGTTTCCAGAAATTGTGAGGAGATTTTATCATTGGTTGGTTGGGAGGCCACATATCCTTGATCTTCCTCCAGAAATCCTTGAAACCATTCTACTGAAGACTGCTAATCACTCATACACAGATCTTGTTCACTGCAAGAAGGTGTGTGTTTCGATGCAAAATCTGGTTCAGACAGAGACTTTCTTAAGGAGTGTGGATCTCTTCACCATGAATATGGCTTGGCAAAACATTCATAGCAAAGTAAGTTTCCATCGTGCTTGTATCCACTTTGAAAACCCTTCTGCTCTGTTCATGCTTGGTGCTTGGGATTTCTTCCGGGCTGGTAACATAGAAGAAGGATTGTCCAAGATCAAACTTACTGCTGTGAGGGGTTATGATTTGGGGCTCTACACCTATTCTCATCTAACAAGGATCATGTTCCCTGGCATGGTTTTCAATGGTGCTTTGTTCAATCTCTCTAGGGAATTTGTTCGATCTGCAAAGCGTAAGGTCAAAGCCTCTTCAAGGAATTCTTGGTCCGACAGACTGCCCCCACTTTATGTTGAAAGGGTGGCTCAACTTGATGTTTATTATGAAGAAATCAATAGTTGCCCATGTCAAGTGATTTATGGATGGGGGGAGCCGTGGGATGAGTGGTACAAACCGGAGCCAATCTGCGATGCGTGCTTTTGGAAGATGGAAACACTAGCTTTCCATCAAGAGTTGCCTAGGAGGATTGATGAATTTCTGTTGCTTGATTACCCTGAAGATGGTGAATAATACTCATATGTTCCTGTGTAGTTTGTGTTGATATTGTTTTGTGGTGGCTTAGTTGTGTATTATGTTTTTACTACTCTTCATGTTTTGTGCTTGTATAATATACTCTTAATGGTGTTCGCTTTATGTTTTGGCCATCTTTACTACTTCGGTGGCGTTGGTTTTATATTTTCAAGAACCCCATCCTAAAAATGCCAAAAATGCACCATTTCCACCAAGAGTCGCCTAGGAGGGTGAATGAATTGCTATTGCTTTTGGTTACCATGAATATGCTGAATAATATACTCACTCACATGTTCCGGTGTAGTCTGTATTAATATGCTTGTATAATATACTCATTTTTATATTTTCAAGAACCCCATCCTAAAAATGCTAAAAATGCACCCTTTCCACCAAGAGTCGCCTAGGAGGGTGAATGAATTGCTATTGCTTTTGGTTTCCATGAATATGCTGAATAATATACTCACTCACATGTTCCGGTGTAGCTTGTATTAATATGCTTGTATAATATACTCATTTTTATATTTTCAAGAACCCCATCCTAAAAATGCCAAAAATGCACCCTTTCCACCAAGAGTCGCCTAGGAGGGTGAATGAATTGCTATTGCTTTTGGTTTCCATGAATATGCTGAATAATATACTCACTCACATGTTCCGGTGTAGTCTGTATTAATACGAATAAGAAATTAAAAAAAAACTTGTTCATCATTCATTCATTACAAACGTTCATTTGTAGGAAAAAAACTTCAAAAACAATTATTAGCGAAACAAAAAACGAGTCTCACATGTTCACTCAGTTTAAGCTTCTTTGAAACCTTTGTCAATAAACTGCTCGAAGAGCTCACAAGTCAGCTTGCTTCTCAAGTCCAGTGCAGTGTCATCATTAATTCTTGACATGTCTTTCAATCCCAGAGAGTGGCATTCAAGAATCTTGACAACAAATAGACCAGAGTTGTAACTGCTATCTGAGTTCACCAAAATTTTTGCCTTCTCAACTTCAAATGGAACAACGCCTTCTGCAGGAACTTCTTCATCTGCAGCTTCCAACATCAATGCAGGAAGCAACTCTGTGAAATACAGAAATTATGTCATTTGTGTTTCTTCATTAATTGACAAATTTATAAAACATAGTATCACTAGTGTTACCTGCCAGCTGTTCGATTTGAGTAACATCGAAGTTGTAGTCTTTGGTCCGCACAGCAAAATAGTATGTGATCTTTTTATTCATCAAATCGATCACCATACCAATCCAACGTCTACTCTTTTTCCCTAAGATAGAGCCATAGATGACATCAACATCTTTTCCCCATTTCATCATTGGATCAGTTTCTCCTCTCACCACTTCTTTTTCCCAATCCACAAATATCTTTTGTCCTTCTTTCCGTGGGTTCTTGTAGACCTCATAACTGTAGCCAACAGAATTAAAGAATATGACTGGTATAAAGCAAGCTTTTTGAAGCTTTTTTTCTTGTTGAACCAACTAGATTGCTCAAATCTTCTGCAATTTAGCATTGCAAACGCTCCGTCTATATGCTGCCAGAGAAACATCAAGTAAAATTTGTCAAAAAATTATTCAGGATATGAATTATATTTTTCAATTGGTTACCTCTTGCTTAAAATCTTTTTCTGGATCTTCCATGGTTTCAAAGAAATCTCTCCTTTTTGCAACGCCATTTATTAAGATTGGTCTGTAAGTAGATAAAAAAACTATAAGTATACTCCTCATATACAAATAATTAACAATTTTGCATATACCAGGTGGAGAACTTGCTTACTTTTCATTTTTTCCCGACAATGTCAACCAATATTGAAACCTTGTAAACTGAGGAATTTCAGGAGTCTTAAATGGATCAAGAGGAAGGATAACCTCAGGTGTTACTGGTATAGGAAGGTTTTTAGGTCGCTTTGGTGTTCTACATTTTTCCTTAGATAATGAGGATTATCTTCTGGTAAAGGATTTGTTCTCCTTTTCTTACTTTCAACAGCTTCCCCTTCAATCACACAAACACAAATTATGTAATGTTGGAAGTACAAAATTTTAGGAAGGTGTTTTTTATATTCATGAATCCCTTCCTAAAATGATGTCAAAGATTTCATACCTTTGTCTCAGACTCTGTGTTTTGTTGACTTGGGCTTTGACTTTGTGTCTGGGATAATCCTTTGAAGTAACCATATTCCATCTGGAAAGAAAAACAGATATATCAAACAATTCACATTGCAATACAATTTAGAAATTATTTTAAAGGATTTTTTTTTACGTCTTCTGCAATCTTCCAAACCCCATCTACCCATTCCTTATGGATGCGCAAATTTTGATGTTTGAACACAATTGTTCCATAGAATGCTTGAGATAAACAGAATATGTGCCATCGTTAAAAATCATGTTGACTTTTCCACTGCACCATGCCCCGTTGTGAAACCCTTCCACGCAACCTACCAAGTCAAAAACCTTTGGGTTTCCAGTTTGTGGTGGTTTAGGACGTATTCTGTTAATTGGTACTGCTTCCAAAACTCTCTTTTGATTATTCTTGTGGTCCAGTGTAGAATACTCAACTGTCACCTTCTGCACTCCATCACACACATTCGTAGTCACTAGAGTCCTGGATACCATATTTGACTATTAGTATCAACTTCTGATGCAACCTCCACATCTGCACCGATTTCGAGTAGAGTTGACACTCTGCTTTCTTCAGTCTGTGAAGATGTAAATTCAGTGACCATCAGGCATTTGATCTTTGTTGGGGTATTAATTAAAACATACATAGCAAAGTAACCATACCTTCTTGGTGTCTTCTTTTTTTGAATTGCCTTTCCAATTGTTTTTGGAGTTGTGACGTTCTCTGTCTCGGCACCCTGCAAGTTTAAAAACAAATCAGTAAATATTTCCTGAAGACGTTACAATGCTTCATAAATTTAAGAAATAAAAAGTTGCATACGTTACTGTAAAAGCCAGGTTTTAAAAGTTGAGGCATACCTTGTTTGTTTGTGAAAAATCTATACTGGTTGACTGAGTTAGAGGTTGTGTTTGAGTAATGGTATTTGATGAAATGGTTTGTGAAATCATCTCTGTCATACAATCTGTAGTATCCTCGAGTGTT